>VWZS01001621.1:3843224-3890360 GCA_013397075.1 Rhabdornis inornatus | reverse complement strand
GGGAATCAAGAAGCTAATTTCAGCTAATTACTACCACCATATCTGGCTCATTAGTGCCACTGACTCATGTGGTGTGAAAAACCAACTGAAAAGGTTGCACACCAGCAAACTAAACATGAAAAATACTCTTTTGTAATTATAAATTAAATAAAATAATTGATTTATGATCAATTAGTCCTCTGACCTTCTGATATAACTTAAGTGGTAAATAGGTAAATAATGCAAAAAACATAGAACAACTGAGAAAAAAAATATTAGAAAACATATCTTCTTAATAAGCTGCTTTCTTTTTATTTTTTTTCAAATATTTTTTACTTCATCTCCTCCCCTTGTCCAAAATTACTGCCAACAGAACTTATTGAACAACAGCCTGTTATGCAATACCATGAAATGTACACAGTAGTTTTGATGATAATAAACTATTCAAAAGCCTGGAAATACTTTTTTTCAGAGCCTGGGGATAAAAATCTAAAGAATTTAATTTCTACAGACTTTACAAGAGTGTTTTATCCATCCTACAAGATAACCCCTGACCACTATCTAAAAGAAATAATTTTAGTTAGGTTCTGGGGAGGAAATACTGGTCCCAGTAAAATAATTAGAAAAATACTTTCCTCCCACAAGAGGTTCATTACACTCTGTATGTTTTAAGAAGGAAAAGAAATGCAGTCCTGTTCAACTTTTACATCGCAATTTTTAGATCTAAAATCTCTAGATTTTAGATTAATTCTTTTCATGCCTGTTAAATGCCACATCAGTTCCTGTCTCACTCATATATATTTTCTTGTGAGTCATTTAGAAATAAATAGACATTTAAAGGACTGAAGCCAGCATACTTCATGATAATCAAATCTAAAGTACGAGTAAGGTATCTAGCTAGGTTTGAGGATCTGAGCCAGAGCTACTCTTTGCAGCTTGTTTTTGCATTGTTTGTAGTAATTTTCCTGGAGTTTCAAAAGCCACCTCCTGTTGGGTTCTGTTGAGTAATATACAGATCATGTATTTCTAAGCTAGAAAGAGAGCCATGTTGTGATGTCCTCTATCCCTAATTTAGAGTCATCACACCTTTTACTAGTGCGTTCACTCCAGATAGAAATAAGAAAAAACGATGGAGTGGAGAAAATACAGAATTATAGTATGCAGTGGATGTTTATGCAGGGGATCTGAAATCATTACCAGTGCTTTGAGACAGTCCTGAGAGACTAGGATTCAACAACCTGAATATTGTGCCATGCAAATGAAACTGAATTGCTTCTGGGGAGAGGTAATGAAATGGGAAGATGAGTGTCTTCGTTACCATTTTCTATTTCATGGAATAATCATGCCTTAAAGCTGCTGAGAGCAGTTCCTCAGATACTTGTTTGTGGCATGGGGTTCCAGACAAATTATGACATTTACAAGTGCTGTTTCACCCTGCCAAGGATGTTAGCCCAGCTGCCTGTCTATTCTGTTGTTAGTTGAGAGGTGAATATATAAACATACCAAAACATATCTATTTCATAGAGACACATACTTAAAAAGAGATAGGGACTGGAATTACAGTCTCAAAAGAGGAAATTAACTCACTTGCCTACTGACTCACCCTAGCCTAGCCTTGTTTGAGGATAGTCACGTGATCCATTAATTTGAAATCTAATTATGCTCTACTATTAAGCACAAATGCAGGGAACTGCATGTACCCAAGGAGACATTTCAAAGAGCTTTCCTCTGTGGAATGTCTGCAATACCTATTTTTAAATCAGGACCCAAGATTTTGCCTTCACTGAAATGAAGCTAATCTCTGTACAGTGAAGCAAAAGAGCATTCCCTTAATTAGTGGTGTCTGTGTTGGGCCAGACACAAACATGAGAGAATTACATTCCAGTCCCCAGAATTATTCGAAATCTCCTTCAAATGTGTCTCATTGAATTGGCAAATATATGTTCTTATGTGACTAAAATNGTCTGTCCTGTAGGAAGCAAAAAAAAAAAAAAAAAAAAAAAAAAAGTTGATAACTCAGTGTTTTAATTACATTAAATTTTCCATTCTAGTTTATCATTTGGACTTAACAACATAGGGAAACAAGACTATCAGCATAGGAACAGATCAGTGTAGCCTGTGTAAAATTCACCCCAACTTTTCTAAGATGGATTCACATGGGAAATCTTCCTTTGTTGAAGACCTGCTTCTTTTAAAAAAGCAGTTCTCATGGTGCAATTGGTACCCTTATATCCTTATAAAATAATATAGGTGCTGGATTAGGTGTTTCATTTGAAGACACACCCAGCAGCATAATGGAGATGTACAGCTCACTGCAGCTGGGATTCAGCACACACTAAGATGACCTCCTAAAACTCTGCATCACCAAAGATTTCACCTAAAAATTTGTCACCCATGGTTTTAGTCTTTCTGAAACCTTGAAAATCAAATTACGTTAAACAGAACATTTTAGCCTTATTATCACTGTCAGCATAAACAATTCAATCAAAATTATCACAGCCAATAAAAATCAGGAAAGATCACAGGTTTTAAAAATTACCTGATCACTAGAACAGGGAAACCACTGTCAGTTTCTAAAAACAGCAGTGGATGGACTGTGCTTTTATAACCCATTAAAGGTATCTTAATTTGTACGGTTATCAGGGTTCCCCTATTTCACATTGGTTCTTCAGAGGAGCTTTATCTGAACACAGTGTTCCATGCCAGCAGCCCTGCAATCAGCAATAAAATATAATGAACCAGTGTTAACAGCACAGTGTGCTAGGTTTAGCAGCATGTCAGTCAATGGTTTTGTTAGTTTGGCCAGGAAAATTCCAACTTGCCTGTAAATTCAGCTAGATAGAAAATAACTTTTTCACCAAGTCTGTGCTGCAGATGTCATCTCTGGCTCTCACTATGTTTTTCCCCCAGACCAATTAAAGACAGCTTGTCATTATTGCTAAAGTATTCCTAAGTCCAGCTCCAGACACAGAAAGGAGTCATGGCTTTATGGTTTATTATGGAAGTAGCTGGGTTTTCAATTCCATAAGCACCCAGAGCCAGTAAAATAAACGCTTCACTTCTGCCACACACAATTCTCCAGTTACATTGTTAGGTGCTTTCAGCTTCATTTGAAACATCAGGTACCGGTCATTGCTTAAAGCAAGATGCTGGATGTCATGGTTGTGTGACCTGATGCAATATGGTAAAATCTCTCCCTGCAGGAAGCAGGCATCTCTCTGGATAACCGTGGCTGCAGCCGTGGCGGTCACGCCGCGTGCAGTGCCGTGTCTGCAGGGGGAATTGATGGCCATACATACACTGCAGGCCAAGGAGCCTGGAAAGCTGGGGGCAGAAACATGCTGGATGGCCAGCAGTCCCCATCGGGCTGTACTGCTGCAGAAAATGAGAGTGAGAGGGAGCTGCTGACAGCCCACACACTGCATGATGGGCTGCTTTCTGAAATGAGGAAAGTAAAACAACACTCAGCAGTGATGAAAAGATGTAAAAGAGCAGCCCTGAACTATCACTTCTTTCAGTGTTGCAGGGACTGGCTCTGTGCCCAAGGCAAAATTACATCTAAACTCTCACACGCAGCTGAGCAGCTGAGAGGGAAATGGTGGTGTGTACAGGGACTATCTGAGTTAAGTTCCCATTTCTAATTGATCCTAAAAGAAGCTGAAGATTCCAACCTCAGGATTCAGCCTAAATGTTATGAATGTCTTTTTTTTTGCAGTCTTGTGCAGCCAAATATAGTGTTGTGAAGTGATACCAGAGTGTCCCTGTAGGACATGTAAAAGTCCTTATTCAGGAAAGCTGCAGCTCACAGAAACAGTTCCCCAGCGCTGTGCTCTCACATCTGCGCTCCACTAAAACCAAAGAACCTCTATAAACACTGATGCCCTCCCCAAAAAAGCAGCTGGTCTCTGCTATTCACCCAGAGGTATCACCAGGGTAGAGGCTTGTCCAGATTTAAATGTGGGGGTCGAGGGTGTTTGTCGGTATTGCGAATATCTCAAGAAGTTTAAACCCACAACTTTACTGAACTGAATGAAAGAGCTACAAAGCCCTGCAATTCAGAGCACACATTGATATATTTATTGAGATGAATTTAAAAGAAAACTCTGTTACAAACAGGTTATTTTATAACTTCCATCTGTCAAGGAATTCTGTATTTTCCACTAGAGCACTTGTACTGCCCACTCTCAGGGATGGGAAAAATGGAAGAAAATAATCTCTAGGTTGAGCCAGTGAGGCAGTTCCTCAATTGTCTCCCTGCATATGAGGGGACATATGAGTGAAGCTACAGATGGGCCAGCTCCAAGACAGACGGCTATTTCATTTTTTAAATGACGAACAAGAGGTAACATTGCCAGCCATCTAAAGCCATGTTGTTAGCTGTTCTTTATGCTGAGTTAGGGTCACTGCCTGTGAAATCAGCTTGTCTGAGAATAATCAACATACTGTTCTCAACTATTTCCAGGGGAAACAGAGCTGGTTTTGTTTCCTATCATTTCAAGTTTAATTTTCTCTTCTTAATCTGAATTTTAAAGGATCTCATAGAAGTGTCAACTCTGTGTTGCTTGATGAAGGAATTTCATTAGTCTAAGGTGACATTTTAGTTTTTGTTTAAATCATTTCCAGTGTTATTGCTTCCTGCAGAAAAGGATTCTTTTAAATCACCAACACATTGCTGTGCATAGTAGAGACCTCCCTTGGCAGGATATGAAAGAAAAATCACGTACTGATAGCTATTCATACTCTAAAAGTGGGCAGAGAGTAATGAGGAAAAAGGCAGTCAGAGAAACTCTAAGCATGGACAATTTTTGCAGAAAGAGTAATTAGAGGACAAGACATGTTCCAAAGTTGTTGATGAAAAGCTTTTCACATAAAGAAGCAATTAAAACTCCCGTGACCACAGTTCAAAAATAAATCTATAGCATTTCCTTCTGCACCACACTTAAAACTAAGTATGTATATGCATAAGGATAAAACATGAGTGAACGCATTGCAACTTCATTTGCATCAGCAATATACTTTAAAAAGAATTAGAAATATTCAGCAAAATATGATATACAAGAAATGCAGAAAACTGTCACAACATTCTTTAGACCACAGCTGTCAAAAGTCTGTCTCTATATTTTCCACCTTACCTAGGATTTCTACAAATTTGCACTTACCCAGCCACCTTGACTTCATTAAAATCAATGCCCAGTTCCCAAATACTATGCTATTAATTGTTCTAAAGTTGACACTCAGAAAGCAAACTCAAGTGCCTGAGCTTAACAGCTTAACATGCTTAAAATGTATTTTAAAGTTGTTTTACTGATGGTGACTACAAATAAAATTTCAGCATTAAAAAATGTAAGAAGGTACAGAAATTATTGACAAAACTATTTTTATATCTCCTAGTTCCCTGTCTTTTCAGCTCAAAGACAAAGCATTTTTAATTACTTGTTTTCATAGATATCTCTAAAGCTTAAGATCTGTCTAAAATATATTTTTCCTACATAAAAAATTAATTTTGTTTATTAGAAAGATCTTGAAGAGCAATGTCAATCTCAATAATGAGATTATCAAAGCCATTTGACACATATTTAAATGTGTATTCTTTAGCTATTTATATTTTCCATTAAAGAAACAACTATTACACGAATGTATTGTCAACAGAAAATTTAATTTAAACACAAAAGATTACTTGCCTTTATTATTTTCACTTTTTTTTCTTTATATTTTAACATTTTCCTGCAGAGCTATGATCACAAATAACAGCATTATGTTAGCACAAGAACTGCAGAAACAAAACCTTATTGGTGTTTGTTCACTGTCCACACTGCAGAAAGTGCAGAGTGCAAAGCACACATACATTAGCTATAAAAATTCTGTCTGCTTTAATAATTTATGCTATTATTAGTAACACTGTGTGAGCAGGCATGTTTCCCAGGATTCTCTGTACACAAGGCAGAGTTCAAAATTCATGTATGTTCTGTGGTTAGGCTTTCTTATTGCATGAAAAAATATAAATTAGCTTAACATTTAAAAATATGAATGTTTCAATACAGACCTCCTCAAACTCAGCTGCTGGTGTTTGTCCTTCCTCAGGGTGCCTTCATCTTTTCTTTTTAACAGAGCCATTCCTACTTCTTTTCTATTTAGGTCATGATAATGAGTTACCTGCTTTGGTGAGTCATTGTGCTGCTATTGACAATTCTTACGATTTATAATGAGGTATTATATTTAAGTGTCAAATCATTTTACCATCCTGCAGTCAGACACGATACTTTCTGCTCTTTAAAATGACTACTGGCCTCCCATATATATATTGGAATTTGTTGCAGAAATTGCTACAGTCCATGTGTAAATATCCACTGTTTTTTTCTGTTTTGTTTTAATAAAATAAAGTCAGACTTCCCTGAGAGTTAATGGTCACCTCTTAGATTTGATTTTATGCTTAGTGGGCTGAATAATAAGACTGGTCAGGAGTTTTACAAGACATTTTTTTCACAAAATCCTTGGCAATAAAACAAATTTGTCAGAGCTTCCAGTGGAGTGGGAAGTCCAGAAAGCGTGACAGCCCTATTTAGAGATATGGTCTAAGACTATCTCTCTGCTGGCTGCAGACTAAGGGACCTGGTGGTCCTGAAGCTTGTTCCTCTCAAGTTCTGCAAGTCTGGCTTAAGCTGACACTCCAAAATTCTTGTTGCCCATCTTTGCACCTAAGCTTATGTAAGAAGGAATGCAGGTTTCCAGAGCAGCTGAGGAATCTTAATGTTTTAGTTATTTTTCTCAGCTTAGTTTGCTTGAAACAGTATCTTAGACTTCCTAGCACGCATGGAACTTGTAAAGTTTGTTCTGCAATTCATTTTTTTTTCTTTTGTTATTTATTTTTGAGGTAATGACTTTCATCATCCATACAGTTTTACTGCAGAAAGGGATAGGCACATGTAGGAAGAACAGGATGGTCAGAGGATGGCAAGGACAATTCAGAAAAATGCATTCTGTAATGCAGGGAGACAGCTGTGCAGGGGAGGATTGTGATGTAACAGTGGTTAACTCTCCAAAAACAATTTTATCACAGTCAAAAAAGCATATTAACATCAGAAATTATTCGGGAAAGAACAGAAAACAAAAGTTTTGCCATTCCCTCTTTAAATGCATTACTTCCACAAGGCTTTTGACACAGTCTCCTGTAATACTGTAATTGCCAATTGTTATAGGTAAGCTCAGAAAGTATGAACTGAATAAATGGATGGTGAGGTGAGTCGAGAACTGACTGAACAGCAGATCCCAGAGTGTCATGGAGCCAGCAGAGGTTGGAGCCCTGTCACTGCTGGTGTCCCCCAGGGTTCAATACTGGGCCCAGCCTTGTTTACCAAATTCATCAGTGACTTGGAGGAAGGGGCAGAGGCCTCCTCAGCAAGTTCCCTGCAGACACAAAGCTGGGAGGAGTGGCCCACAGCCCAGAGGGCTGTGCAGCCCTTCAGAAGGGCCTCAGCAGGTTGGAGAGATGGGCAGAGAGGGACCTTCTGAAATTCATCAAAGGCCAGTGCAGGGTCCTGCTCCTGGGGAGGAACAACCCCATGGAGCAGCACAGGCTGGGGCTGAGCTCTCAGGAAGCAGCTGTGTGCAGAAGGACCTGGGGGTGCTGGTGGCAAACAAGCTGTCCATGACCAGCAGTGGCCAAGAAGGCCAATGGGATCCTGGGGTGCATTAGAACAGCATTGCCAGCAGGTCATGGGAGGTGATCCTGCCCCTCTGCTGAGCCCTGGTGAGGCACATCTGGAGTTCCGTGTCCAAGTTTTGCTGCATGTCTCTGTACAATCATTAGAAAATAAAAAAAGTATGTCCATCAGGACACAAAAATAAATACTTTTTCAGAAAGCAAGTAGTTATCACCAAATGGATGCTAGGCAAGTTTTTGGAAGAATAAACCAATACAAATTATTAAATATAAATCTACTTCAGGCTCAGAAATTAATCTGAACTGAAAAGAGTTGGAGACTGACGCATACCTAGCTAGGGAGGAAGTACAAACAGTTGACAAATTCTAGGTCTTAGGCATGTTCATATAATTCCTTACAGAAAAAGAATACCTGGGCCAGTATCACCACCCTTATGTTGATAAAAGCAGTTAGCCAGGTGACCTTGCATCAAAAACATAGGAGACGAGCTACCAGAATGACAAACTATCAAGAGTGCCACAAAATTAACATCCCAACAAAGTTTTAAGTTGAAAATACTAGAGAGTAAATAAATACATTATTATTATTACTATTATGCTTTTATTTTCCTATCATCTTTCCTATATATCTACTGTGCTACTACATGGACCTTTGGTCTGACTTGTAAAGACCATTCTTGTGTTCCTGTTACATAGCTGAAGACCAGAAATATTAACAATATCATGTATTATAAGAAATATGTTGATCAGATATTTCAAAGGACTAATTGTCCTAAGTGAGAGACCTTCTACAGAAATGAAAAAGGGGATAGGACATTGATGTGAGAAGAAAATGGAAAGAATAAACACAAAACAGACTTTTTTAGACATGGGGAGATTTACCATTTTGCTTTTCTGCAACAATTTGGAACTTAAATATGAAAACAAGTGTGTGACTAAAGCACAAAAAAGAAAATGCAGAACATATCCTATAAAGTGTGAGCAATGTTCAAGAAAAGAAATCTCTTAAATACTTAGCATTGATGGCAGTTGGAGCCAAGAGAGCATAATTAACCCTGTTCTTATTGGATTGATATCTGCATTTGGAGTGGGATGTTTTAATGCTGTCCATACCAGCTAGTTACATTTATACATTTTGGTTGGGTTAGGTTTATTTCTCATTTTTGGTTTTTTTACCTACTACTATTCATTACAAACTCAGGAGCATTTTCTGAGCATGCTGCATAAGCATTAACTTCACTAAATTTTGACTCAGTATTAGCCTAACCCCAGTGTTAGAGAAATCAATGAAGTGGGAGCAAAGACACACTCAAATATCCTTCTCCTTTTCATGATAGACATAATAA
Source organism: Rhabdornis inornatus (assembly GCA_013397075.1). Taxonomy (NCBI): domain Eukaryota; kingdom Metazoa; phylum Chordata; class Aves; order Passeriformes; family Rhabdornithidae; genus Rhabdornis; species Rhabdornis inornatus. Next base: position 3,881,375 of record VWZS01001621.1, on the reverse strand, counting down.
AATGATAACTCTATTGAAAACCCTGGAATATACATTCATTTGAACTCCATGTCTTCTATGTTTTAGAGTTCAAAGTATTTTTAGTTTCATGCTCCAGAATCATACAGGCATTTTTGTGCACTCACATCTTAATTACATTGGTTTCTCCTCTTTTCTTTCTCGAGGATCTGCCACCAAGATTAAAATTGTTGTTCAAAGCACATTTAAGCAAGAAGGTGACTTTAGGGTTCATTATCTAATTGATCAAACAACCTGCTAATTAAATGTATCTGGGCCTAATCGAAGTGGAGACATAATGCAGCAACACAGTGAAACTGTCAGCAAGGTGCGTGAGACTCGCACCATCAAGGCGAATGGAACTCACTGTGCTGCTTAATTACATTAAAGCCAAGATTTTTCCAGGAGCCTAGCTGAGAGAATTGGCTGTGTGTCTTACGTTGCTCTGGCTATGTCAGACTGTGGTTTGGAAGTGCCTGAGTCTTAGCAATAAGCTCTGCTTCACATGACTGCTCTTGCCAAGCTTGCTCAGCTCCTACAGTCTTGACTCAGCATATTTGGAGCTAGTGTAAAATCTGGGCTGAATGACCTAAGTGAATGGTCTTCTTCATGGTTCCATGGTCAAAGCCAGACATATAGCTCTGCTATATCTTCAGTGTTCAATAAACACCATTGTTTCTATTGCTTAAAAGTAACGAGCTGCTGCAATGGGACTTACACAAAGTGCCTTGTGCTCTCCCTTAACTCTAAAGCCAGTAGTGCTTTCTTTTTCATTAAGGTCTATCCCCATTCTGAAAATAAAAACAAATGGCTGACTAATCTCTAAAAATGTGCTGATGGCAATGACTCATCTAAAAAGAGAAGATCAGGGAAAACTATTCTCCACGCTTTTTCCTACCATAAGAAAAAACTGCAACTGTATCCATTGAAGAAAGATTTAATAGTCTAGATTGATAACACCTAAATGAAATATATTCTTAGATCTATTTAAATTATAGGTAGGTCTTACTGACTGGAGGCTAATCCATTCAATCAAGACTAATATATACCTTACACTCAATGTTTCTTATTCCAAGGTGAACATATTTTTCACCATAGGTATTGCGTTTATTGCAGTAACATGTGGAAGTGCAAATCATGGTGGTAATGCTGAAAGGATCTCATCCCAAAGCTGATCTTAAAAGTGAGGACAGAAGCAAGATTATTTATTTAATCCCATGAAAAAAATCAAGAACACATCTATGACCCAAGCTCTCCAGCATCAGTCTTCTGCTCAAACTTGTGGGCAAAACTCCAATTGTTTAATGATGTGGATAAAAACTATAAAGCAAGGCTCTGCCTGGTGTCACTCCTGGTTAGTGACCAGTTGTACACTGCTGCAGTATAGATTGCCCTGGAGGCAGCACAGCTTCCCCATTATTTTATAGAGTGGCATCTTCAAAATGGAAGAAATTAGCCACTAATTATGATCACACACTGCTGCCACATATTCCCTAATTGTTTGAGTATTTTCAAACTTCTCACTACTGTGAAAGATACACAGCAATAACCTCCAACAGAGAGAAATATCTTCTGCCAAATAGAACATTTGCAGCCATTTGCCTGGGTAGAGATCTCCAGTTATAATTCATATGGAAGTGTTTCCATAAGTCTAAGTATAATGGTCTTTTACACTGTGCCTCCAAAGCCAAAACTAGAAATAGATAATTTGGTTTTATAAACCTGAAATAAATAAAAGTAGCTTCCAAAGTAAAGACCTAATGAAATTCACTTCAATGTGAAGAGAAAAGAAGGTAAGGGTAGAAGAAAAAAAGAAAAATTAAAAGCCTATGTTCTTACGTAGATTTTGCATCCAAACCAGACTTCAGGAGCTCTACCTGTAATTATATTTGCAAACATTGGAATTGTTCCTGGGAAGCATCAGCTGGTTTTAAACCACCTTCCTTCTGAGATTAATTAAATATGTTTACTAGTAGCTCCCCAAACTTGACTGACATTCTCTGATTTGAATCTTAATCATTGTGGGTATATCTAGCCACTGTATCTGAGTTTCCTGTCAAATCCAGCATCATTTCATAAGCTCCAAAGGATGTTACACCAACAGAAATTACAACATAACCCTTTTAATTGAAAGCATTTTAGCAATCAACAAAAAATTTGATGGAAAGTTCATGTGCATGTCAGGAAGAAAGCATGCACATATAGTAATATAAGTTTGAATATGTATATGAATCAAAATATGAAATTCCAGTTTTGTTATGAAAGAAATTTCATATCTGACTTGCAGTTTTTAGAAGCAGCAGGCCATTAATCATCAGTGCTACTCAATTCCCAGCAGTCCTTTCAGTTCTTTATTTTTACTATTGAGTTATTTGTAATAAGGAGACGAATCAACTGATTTTGTCCAAATGCAAAAAAAAAAGAGCAACTAAAAAACCCTAAACCAATCACTCAAACCCAAAACCCACACCTTAATAAATATTAAAAAAAATTTAAAAAAAGAAAATCTTGCAGCTTTTCTCTAGATATTAGCCTAGCAAAAAGAAGCATTAGTTCAGAGACAGAGGTTGCCTGCTGTTTCAAAAGTTTATTACAACTAGAAATTTCACTACTAGATGGTGTCAAGGACACAGATTTGGGGAAGAAGCTTCATCAGGTAAACCTGTAAAGTTTTAAAGTCTTTAGACTGCCAGGAGCTGAGGTGCCTGATGATGATTCAGCCAAAGGACCCTTTGAGAATTTATCTTTACTTCACAATTAGGGCAGTCAAGGAGAATTCAAGGAATTGGAAGGGCATGTAAAATAGCCAATAACAGCAACATTAAGAGTCAAGCAACAGTCTTCACACCCTAGAACCTGAACTACTTTAGTAAGAACAATGTCTTAACTTTCTAATGTTTTGCTATATATGAGAGGAAAGGTCTCTGTTTTTTTGAATTCTCTAGTGTGCTTCCGTAGGCAATCAGCAACTTTACTTGTTCCAGGAATCACTTTTGCAATGCTTAAAATCTCAAGAGCTCATTAGAAAAAAGCCAAAGAGAAAAATAAATTTGTCTCATTTTGATTACAAAGGATTGCCATTTTGGGGTTTCTATCTCCCTAGAGGCTTCTAGAATTGAATTTTATAGCTTTCCTTCTGGAGATTTTGTGAGAGAAAAAGCATTTAACCATCAAGCGCTCCAAAAATATGCTATTTATAACATTATCTTATATAGAGTGAGAAAGCGGGGTTTTTTTATATGTAAAGAGTTAATATAGACCCATGGGTGGCAACTAGCAAAGATTAAGTCTGGGCAGTTTCATAGAAGCCAACAACTTATCAAAGTCATTGTCTAATTAAAAAGACTTTTGATTTTACTTTTTCTGGACTTCCAGTAACATATAGGAAATCAAGAAGGCAACAGCAGGAGATTTGTTTCATGCTTGTACTCGATGTCTTTGCCAAAATGTCACCTTCCATCCTGTAATGAAAAGAGACATCTAGCCCTCCAATTCTAGCTTTATTAGATTTTACAGCATTCAAGTGAGCACAGGTATTTATTGCACCAACATGGCAAATGTCTAGCAGCCTGCAAGTACACAGAAAAAGTATATTTGCAGGAGCAAGGCAATCCTCCTTACACTCTGCTGCTGAAATGTGGGCACTGCAGCAGAACATTCGTAGTCTCATTTTAAAACATATTGGGGATTTTACAAAGGAAATAACAATGGGAGTTCCTGGAGGTTGGAGGGAACACTTAAGGGATGGAAATAATACATTGTGACTTCAAAATTATTTAGTTGGATGTACTTTTGAAAGGGGTCATTGCTTCTCCTGTTTCTAGCCAAAGGGGACCTCAAGCAGGGAAAGGTGGGATGCCTTGGCACAGGCACATCAGTGGCAAAACAGGGAGAATTCAGATCTCTGACTTACAGCTCGATTTATTTCCTCTAGAGCAGATTCATTATTTACTAAACGGGGAGTCAATTCATCCAGATCAGTGAGTACTTGAGCTCATCTTATTCCAGCACCTGCATTTTACATTTCTTCACAGTTTTAACAAATATAGTGCAAAATGCTCAGCCAGTTGAGAACAGTTTTCTTTCCTTTTGCAAAGCAAACGATCCTTGCATGATTTGCAGTTGCTGTATTAATTATGAAAAAAATCTATTTACTTATGATTTTTCTAGGCTACTCCAAAAGTAAAACCATTTAAATGTTGATTCAGTTTCAGTGCCCAAGAGAACTGCCCCCAAGGAATCCCAGCCACTGAATCACTTGAAAATGCCCTTGTAAATTAGCAAGCATTGCACAAACACTGCTGGCAAATTCAATCATTTCTGTGTCATGCTGCATTGTTATCTCCTGCTCACTTAGAGAGCTGAAGTTCATTCTGCCTTGATTCCGTGTAGGCTAGTGAGATGATACAAATGACTTTGGTTAAGTAGCACTGACTCTATTAATATTTAAATACAGAGAATAATAAAAGCAGAGCAGAAAGACTTGGAAATTAAACAACCAATTGCACGGTGCTTCCTCATGTTCTCTGTTTTTTTTAATATCCATCGTCTTTTCAACAGTATTTTTCCACTTAAAAAATTCCTTTGTATTTAATGTAGAGCTATTAGAAGAAAGAAATGCAAAAGATCAAGGTTCAAGCTACAGTGTCTCTAATGCCTCTCAATCCCTATGGGCTTTCACAGAATTAACCATGGTCAGAATTTTGAAAACAGATGCTTTTGCCTTAGCCCAGACATCAGCAACTTTTAGAGATGTTTCTATATAAGCACTTTCAGAAATCAGAGCCTTGATACAATAAAATCAATATCTTGGTTTATTCTTTGACTGATTGCTTCCTAAATTACAGAAAATGGAGAAAAACATTCAAAACTTTAATACCACATATATCCCTCCAACAAGAAAGGCAACAAGAATGTGTGAAACTATCATATGAAGCCCATGTCAAAAGCAATTCCTACTATATTCCTACTGTAAAACTCAATTACACCTGCAAGTAGCAATTTGTTAGTTGAGACTATATAGATAAAGGATAAAAAACTCGATTTTAGAATTTATTCTCATCTGTTATAAAATCTTTCCTAAGTTTTAGACTTCATGAATTCATACTTATTTTGATCATGTTATAAACTTATCTCAGTGTTTATATAGTTACATAAGTAAATGTTTAAAATGCCTGAGGTATTATTGCAAATGAAATATAGAGAAAAAAAGACTGTTCTGGTTGTTCTATTTTTTTTTTTCAAAGACTAGGAGACAGTTCTAAATTCTATTAAAAAAAACAAACCTGCTACACAACTTTTCATTTCATCAGGGTTAAAAATGTTAACTCTCAGTGGAGCAGTGAAGATATAATTAAAGTTTGCAGATGCTGTGTTTCCAATATTTGTAAAGGCGTGTGAAAGGCATGCAGAATAATTCTTACTATAGCATTACAAGTGTTATTATCTGACAGTCTATTAATATTTTCCCCATTTTATCCCCCAAACTCAACTAATGCTAACATTGTTCTCAGGCATATTACAAAGGTTCTGCCTATTCTGTTCTTTTGGTTTTATAAACTCACATAAATTGGTGTCAGCTGCATTTGTATAGATAAATATTATTTAATCCTTTCTCGACCAATAAATAGAAGTGATTAAGCAATAATTGGGTAAAGAACTATAGCTTCAGTTATCTGTCCCTCCTACATCTAATATTTCAGCTTTCATCAAGTTAGTCATCTTGCATTAGATATAACAGTGCCAGGCAAATTATCAGTGATGCCAATAACTTGGCAATTTTCTGAAAAGCCACTTCAGCTGTCAAATTGTCCTAGTTCTTCATTCTCATGAACTTTCTAGAGGAATAATCTGAAAATAAGGTGATCTAAAAGTCTAAATAAGATATAAATAAAACACGGTATTTTGCTCTGACACAGGATGAGGATGCCATTCTTGGGTCCTGATCTTAAAAGTATTTAATACAGCCATCATTTTACTTATGTATGAGATGTACTTACATTGTGACATAAGATTCTTGTCACATAGGAAACTGGAGTAGATTTTAATATAGAAAGGAAATTGGAATGGACAATTTGCTGCAGAAGGGCTTCCATGTGAATCTCATGAAGTTTAACAAGGCCAAGTGGGTCGGGGCAGCCCCTGGTGTCAATGCATGCTGGGGGATGAAAGGATTGAGAGCAGCCCTGCTGAGAAAGGCTCAGGGTACTGGTGGATGAAAAGCTGAACAAGACCCAGGAATGTGTGCTTACATCCCAGAAAGCCAAACATATCCTGGGCTGCAATCCAAAGCAGTGTGGTCAGCAGGGCAAGGGAGGAGATTCTGCTCCTCTGCTCTGGTAAGACCCCCTGCCCTGCAGTGCCTTGGGGTAATATTTTATGGCACCAAACAGTATCAATAATACTCCACATGTTCAGTGCAGGATATATCCCTCACCTGTAAACAGCACATTTTCACTGCATGCTTCTGAACTGCAGACAAGGTTGAAAGGAAAATAATCTACATTTTTCAAAAGGCTTATTTTAGAATGGAGGACTCCAGTGGTTCATATTGAGCATGAATAATAAATCTTTAAAATTCTCTTTGATACATCTGTGCACAAGAAACAATCATTACTTAGATGGATCTGAGAAGTGAAAGAACTTAGTTATGACCCACAAAAGGAAGCTCTATGTGTGGGGAGAGTAAAACAAAGTAGCATTCCCAAATCCATATTATATTGGTTTGAAACACAGGAAATAAACTAAATTTATTGCTATGACTATTTCATATTTATAAAGCACCTTATAAATGGGAACTTCAAAGGGTTTTTCAAAGGATTCATTAATTAGATCGCAATAATCCAGTGAATTAAGTATTATGGTATTCATTTTAAACACCACTAAATTTAGGCAGCTTAGATGACATACCAAAGACTGCATATACAAAACAGTGGTAAAAGAACAAATTGGGCCCCTCAGTTCCCTTGAAGGCTATGGGCTGAGACTTCAACTTTCTTTTATGAACAAGACACTAAGAAAAAATATGTGTTCTATCTATGAAAGAGGGTTTTGACCATCACATATTTAAAAGTAAGTGCAATAAAGCATCAAAACTCAATGAGCAGCATGCTGAGTCTGGAACACGGAAAATAAATAACAAGTTTTATCTCTGGAGTGTGATTTAGTTATCAAATGAGACAATAGCTTAATGTGAACTGGTATTTTCATAGTAGACATTTGCTAGATACCCACCTGATCACAGGAGGCAAAATGAGGTGGAGATGATAATTGAAATGCAAAACAGGCAGATACAAGGATGGCATAGGTTGCAGTCAATGGAGGGTTTCCACAGCTGCCTGGACAAGTGCTGGAATCCATTACACTGGATTAAAAAATGTCACCAGTGCAGCAGCCAGTCAGATTCCATTTATAGTCATTTGGAATAGAGAGGAGATCATGTTTCATTAGGATTATTCTTGTTTTCTTTTAACATAGTTCCCAGAATATCGTGGAAGAAGTGATACAGCGATATAGTTCCAATTTTCACAACTTGTCAGGTTTTTTCTATGCATGCACCACTGTGATTTTAAATACTTATCTGGAGCATATATTTCTGCTGCAGCTCTGCTTGCAGCAATGTAATTGCATCTCCCACACTGCATATATAGCCTCAGAAAGCAGCTAAAATTTTAAAATTTTAAATCTCTAAAACTTGATTACCACAGAGCTCTTCAACCAATAATATAGATGCCTGTCTTGCTTTCTTCTGCTTGCCATCTTTCCCTTTCTTTTCAATTCTAGATATTCACCACTGATCACTTGTTGCTTATTGTCCACACAGGCCTGGTCATAGTTCCTCTTCAAAACACCACACTTTTTGAAGACATGCATTAAAGCAAGCTACTGCTAAGACACCAATACCAAATCAAAGTTTCCATGTCAGATTTTTCTTGTTTCATCCAAAAGAAAGAAAAGGCAGATCACAGTATTTTTAAATACTACCTCTTTTTGTTTTCATCATTCATCTTAGAGGATTTAGCTCCCCAATAGCCAACTTTTTGCATGTGAGGGTCATAAGTAAAGCAGCACTACTGATTTACTTCTCAATTATGTACATTTCCAGGTATTTTCTGAGCTCAGAGTGAAATAGGCACTATAACCAGAGAGAATAAAATGCATTTGCAAATATTATTTGAAAATAATTTTCTATAATCTTGGTTTCAAAATGCATCTCGTTTTTCTCTTACACTTATAATATGCCAAATATTTAAGCCTTCAGACATAAAAGTTATGGATTGCAGCACTAAGCTAGAGATCTGAATTTTGCAACTCACTGGTCACCCTAAAGCCTCACAACTTGAAACAGAACATAAAAGTACTTAGACCCTCACAGTATCAGTTATTACTTGAAGAAGTACAACAAAACTTCTGGGAATGCTCTGGGGTTCATAAAAACCAGGTATTTAATGGAAAGGCACATGAACTGTTGTCAAAAGATGAGGGATGTGTTGGAGTGGTACAGTGCCCTGCAGGAGCTGACTTCGGTCTTAGGTTTAAACTTTTTGACTGATTTTCCTGGGCTTCTCTACTGTTCCTTCCAAGTTATATTGGAACACTTTCCAGGTCATATGGCTTGTAGTAGCCAAAATTGTCGAATTCATTTGTTATGTGAACATATTATATGAATGAACACAATGACAGAAAAGAAAATAAAGGAAAAAAGGAAATAAAACATAGGAAAATTATAATCCCTTGTATTCTTTAGGATGGAGAAGGCAAATACTACATGATTGAACTAATTTCAAATTATAGTCATATCACATAAGTATCAAATTTTACCCTGCTATAAACTTGAAAAAAAATCAGTGAATATACCTGATTTTACTTCACCATACCAACCCCACACTCTGATACTGAGAGATGTCTTGCAGCACTCAAAAAACTTAAAATTTACTAATAATTCACTTTGATAAGCAATAACAGCAAGAACATTTGAGATGAAGCCAGATTGGGACCAGCTCCAAAAAGATGCTGAGAAAAAAATTAAGCACGCTTTTAAGTTTATATCCCTCAGTGGGTAACATGAGTAAAAACAAAGCAAAGCAAACCAACTAACCAACAACAACAGAAAAAAAAAAAGGAAAAAAAATTATAAAAAAGAAAAGGGAGGGAAAAACTGCAGTCTTTTTTGTCCACTGATGGGGAAGAATACCCATTCTTTGTAAGTAATACAATCCCAAACTCCAGATTGGAAACCAAGCCCAGTTTTCAGCACCTTACATCATCCCCCTCAAATACAAAATTCCTGACAAGTCACAATCCTTACAGTGGAACTGGAGCCAGCTCCTCCCATAGCAACACAAGTTTTATGAAGCACGTATCTCTGTCAGTAAAACAGACTGTAAAGATAGCTAAGAGCAAAAACTAGGTAACAAGGCACCATCTTTATGTTATGGCTTGTCATTCCTTGTCCCGAGGTGCTGTCCAATCAGATCTCACGTCCTTGGCTCCTACCTACTTGTGCCTGGATAACTTGAACTCCTTAACAAGTTCTATGAATGCATGGCTTCACATTCCTGCCATAAATCTCCTAGTAATGCCAGTACTCCACATTGCATTTCTCCTGATGGTGTTCCAAAGGAGCAGAGCATAAGAGCAGATGACACATTTTATTCACAGAAAGGTGACATCTGAGACCAAGTAGGGCACTAGATTAGTACTGTTTTCTCTGACTGTGAGTCATAAATCCCTTGGAGGTCACACAAAGGTTAAAAAAGAGAGCTATCAGTGAGCAACAGCTCAGTCCCTGCAGGGCTGTGAAATAAGAGACACTATTATTACTTACTCCAATTTTTACACTTCCCAGAAAACTCAAATTACCTTTAATTGCTGGAAACAGTTCAGCTCCTCCAAAATGAAGAAGTCAATAAGCACAGTTGTTTTTCACTCCCCTGTCCTGGAGGGACTTGTTAATACTGATTAGCAGAGATCACGCCAAAACAGATGAGCTGAGAGGGTCTTTAACTTTCAGAAAGTTAGCTAAGTGTAATCAATAAAGCAAAGGATCTGAGGAGAGAGGGCAAGGGAATAGACCATTTCTCTTGGCAACTGTGTCTTTCTCTGGAAGATCCTGCCTCTGGTGTCCCCAGCCACGTTTCCATTCCCTGAATATGCATTTGGTTGTGCTGGTACAATTCCACTCACTGCAGAGATTTCTGGGAAAGCAGGTTATAACTCTCAGGTTAATAACAAGCCTTCCTGTAAAGGCAGAATACTTTTCATATAGATCTTTCTATTTCATCGTGCAACCCCATTAAGAGCCATAGCAGCAAAAAACAGGGACAGAATAAACTTCAGCAAAATGTACTACTCTTATCAGGATGGAGTGGAAATAGAGCTAGAGGACACAAGGACAAGGACTAATTACTAACTAGAATACCAATCTGGAAGACAGAATGACAGAGGGTGTACAGAAACCACTGAACATATCTGGAGTAGAGAAGGACAGGGTGAGTCAACAACATAAGAAATAAAAATTAAAAAAAAAAATTAAAAAATAAAAAATAAAAAAAAAAAATTAAAAAAAATCATTATTTTAATGCAGACAAAATCAATAAGATGATGGCAGAATTGTTTCCAAGAAGAATTGTTTTCAGTGTTTTCCATGAGGTCTTTAAAAGAACTAAACATGATGAGGCTCTTGGAAGATTGCAAGGATAGAACTACAAGACAAAGCGAATACAGAAGCATAGATTAAATGCAGAGTAAGAGTACATCAAAGGAGACCAAAAAACATCTCTTCAGAGTTGCAGGAGGAAAAAATTGGAAAGCTAATCAATTTTCCTTTTAGCTTATATAAACAATAGCAAGTGAAACCAAGTGTCATATTAAAAATGCATACCTCTTTCTTTTGGAGAGAAACTGATGGAGTGTAAAATATGCAAATAGCAGCACAAGTCAGGACATCTGGAATATTTAGTCCTTGACATCCCTTCTTTTTGTACTACCTACTGTCAGAGGAAAAAAAACAGGTCTAGGGAAGGTCCTCCTTTTTCAGAGGCACTGCTGAGCTCAACTCAATAGTCTGCTTCCCCTCAGTGTGCAGATCTCCAGCTGTTTATAGTGGGAGTTCTGAGTATGTGCCGAAAGAGTTCTAAATTCCTAAGAATAGCAGGGAAAATTGTATTATATCTAAAACACAAGCAATGTGCCTTAACTACAAAAACCCAATAAACAAAAAAAAAATTCTTTCAACTGTAAAGACAAGCATCCAAAAAAAATAAATAAACCAAAAAAAACCCAAAATGTCTTTGCAGCTACTTTTTCAAGTCATTCTCTGCAATGAATGAGGCAAGGTCTGAATGGATGGTGAATGTAAGGGAAGGAATGACTAAAACATGAACACGCACTTGAGAATAATATAACGATATTTATATTGATGTATGCAATAAAACTATTCTATCCCTCCCATATTTTACTGGAAATAAAAAGGATTTTCTACCATAGCAATCCTTACATATGTACTACATTCCTTTTGAAAAGGGTAAAGAAAGAAGGTGAAGTATGGCAAATTTCTGGTTCAGAAAATAAAGGAAGTAAAAAGTAGAGCTGCTAATGGATTATGCATGCATACTTTTATTGCAATTGTCATAGGAGTAATACAGCAAAAATCATTAAAAATGATGAAAATTTGAATAAAATAATAAAGCTAAGAAGTTCCAAATTAACTTACTATTAATAAATTTTACAACCCTCATAAATTTAGTTTCATTTTAATGCTCAAAATAGTTAATAAAGATATATAGAGAGAAGGGTAAGGATCAACATAGTTGACCACATATCCAGTTCAATATAATTCCTTACATGTACTAAATTCATAGGCATGACTAGGGAATATGGGGCCTTTTCAAGTGAAGAACATAATGTATAATAATGAGACTGAATTTGTCCTTTTCATCTGCAGGGCACTGGAGATAATAACTGTGATGTCTTTGAAATGACAGCGTGGCAGGTATGGTTCTAAGCACCATATGTCAATGGCTCTGAAACTTCCCTCTGAACTGACATTATTTAATAATTTTTTTTTCCAAATAAAACTTAGCTATTGTAGCAAAACCCCAGCTCTTTTGCATTCTAAATTAGCCCATCCTATATTTAATTTCACTTGTTTACAACACTTCCGAAGTTTATGCTTTATCTGTAGTAATGTGGAAATCATCAAAATCCATACATACAATTTAATCAAAACTCAAGAATTTTCTATCCAAGCTAGCATGAAAGCAAAATAAACAAAAATTCAAGTGTGTATATGTCTTCATAGACCTGAATGGACAGGCAATATATTATAAAAGCAAAGCTCCAATATTCCTCTTGAAAATCAGAGAGTGGCTTTTCATCAGAATAAAGAGGTTTCAGATAAGGCTATGTTTACCACAGTCCATTGTGTTCCAAAAATGTTCTCTTTTTCCTATTTTCTTGTTTGTTCTGTGATGACTTCAGAGAAAGTAAAAGAAACTTCAGAAAAGTAGCAAAAGCCGGGAAAATATGCTGAAATCTGTTTCTGAGACTAAAAATTGAAGCCATATCCTTCATTACAATAACAATTTTTTCTTAACTGAGTGATGCCTAAGTTAGTTTTCACATGTTCCTTGATTATATTAATAGTTTGAAAATAGACGGATGAATAATGTGATATCCTATGAGAACCTAGAATACTTTTTTTGAGGAAGTCAGTTCTAAGTTTGATGGAACAAATTCTCCTGGTTATTTCATTCTGTAGACAGCGTAGCTTACAGTTTTAACTCTAAAATTCTCGCCAAATTCTACATTACTCTACTATAGAAAATTGTCTGTTCACACTTGGCTCAGGAATATATGAAACTTTGGCAAGTAAAACAAGTAATATCTAATATTCCATTTCCATAAATGAAGGAAGCTAAAGAACACATTTAGCAAAGTGAAACGGAAGATGCATGCCAATAAGTTCAAGCAAAGCACTCCTAAATAGATTAGCTTTACATTTCTCAGACATCAGATTAAATCCCATGAAAATCTGATTTCTCTTTTCACCTTATAAAACCTTATTCATATTGTGTTTTTTAACGAAGCAAAAATAGAAAATAAAAAGATTAAAAATACACCTATTGTGAATGGCTGTACATCTTTTTTATTGAGATTTTTCTCACTAGGTTTCAGCTCTTATTTCAATCTCATCAGCCTGTTACACTGGGGCAATGGAAAGGTCATCAGAAACACATTTCTGGTGGCATTTCGTCTGAACCATTAGAAGGAAAAAAGCCTGGGAGTGTTATAGAAGAAAACAGTTATGAAACCATACTTCACCAGTAAAAGCATGCAGTTAAGAAAGGATGCAAACCATCATTAGATCTTGGTCTACTGCTCAAGAGATTCACCAGCTAGCACTCTCTGAACACTTGCTCTGACATAGCAGAGGCACAGCAATGGTGTCATTGCTTTGCACAAATACCTAAACCCAGCATGTATTTCCTACTCTTCTGCTGCTAATCAAGTAAAAAAGAACTTTGATGTAAGCAAGTGAATTGATCATTGATTTCAGTCTGCAATCATCCAGGATGCACAAAGTTTATGTGCAGTTTGAATTTGTTATTGCTAACTCAGATCAATCCAATTCAGCATGTAAGCATAATTTTTCACATTTTTCTTTTTGGACCATGACACTTTTTTTTTTTTCCCCTGAAACTACATTTTTAAATGATCAGCAGTTCAGTAACAATTTACAATTTCTACTTATAGAGCCCTTCTTCTTCATACCGGTAATTTTAAATTTAACATTTAGCTGCATTAAAGGAATAGATTATGGCTGCTCCCAAATTTGCCACTAGTGGATATTTGCCAACATAAATCATTATTGTGGAACTCAGCAGCTATTTGCAATGCTTTCCTTCTCTTAGTAGAGAACAGGACAGGAGAAATAGCAAGGTCTCTTGCTAATAACTCAAAACATAGTGGACTGCATGGTGCCAAAACTTTCGTATTCCTAGCAAAACTAAATAGGGATACTTATGCAACTGAACAATATTTTCTAGTTTAGCTATTAATCCCTTGCTATAAAGAGTGCTACTTTATTTTTAAGGCAGTGTATGGGACTGGAGACAGGACTGTCCTTGCTTCTCTCTATGCAATATCCACAACTAAGACAGCTTTTCTCTGTTTAGACATGTTAAGATAATTTTCAATTGTTGTATCTCAGATCCTCCACAAGCTATAAAGATGTGCAATAATAAATTCAAGTAGATTAAGTGAAGCTTTCTGTGGGGAAAATGGCCGATGTTTCCAGTTCAAAATAGTAGGGAAGAGGTTCTACCCCTCAGCTTTCTTAATGCTGCATCTCTGTGTCTTCTTTGTAAAACTGGAGTAACGATCAAACAGAAGTTGCAAAGATAAATTACCTACTAATTTTCACTTGTACTGCTTCTAAACATGAAATTTTGCTACAGAATCACATTTTTGAATGCAATATTCAGAGAAGTTAAGCACGTCTGTGCTGCTTGGTTATTAAACAAATTAACCAGCGTGCTGTCATTTTTATTCTGGTGTAGTGTATTTTTCTGTATTCATCAGAGGCTCATTGTGTACAGAGTGTTATTTCATGTATCTAAAGGAGTGAATGACTCTGAAGTCAAGTACTCTTGTACTCAGACCGGTAAAAAAGTTTTAGAAGAAATAGAAGTCAATAGATGTAAATCAAGAGGATTAAATATATTGCTTCCCTCACTGCAGCATCTGAATGACATAGACCTCTCATTTTTTTGTGCTCAAATAGCTGTTTTCGTAAAATAGCAAAGGCACTGCCATAACATAACAATGTTAGAAAACTATTAGAAATAATATTATGACAAAGTATAATAATCAACTTGGCCAATATAAATCAATGCTGTAATACACTAGAAATATATTCACAGTTTAGTTCTGTTAGCTGCTGTGTTCCATGTTGGATAAAATCAGCCATGTTTGTACTGCCCATTTGCTTTATATAAAAAGCTCAGGGATTACCCTCAGAAATAATTTTCAGATTTTTCTAAGTCAGTTCAAATATCTGTATGACTGAAATGAACAATGACTTACTGGATTAAAGCAATCTTCAGCCTACAGAGGCACAGAATACCCAGGTCTGCCTGGTGATGTGGGCTTCCTCTTTGCCATCTGCTTCTAAGCAGGAGGAACAGAGAACTGTTCTGCCAGAGGGTATTCCTTCCCAAAGGCTGATACTTGGCATTCACAGTTCCCATAACGATGCTTAACAGAGCAGTAGGAAGTGCTCTCAGCACTTGTGTCTCTCGAGGTGCAGCTCCTTTTCCACTGCATACATTTTCTTCTGACCTTTCACCTCTAGCCGTGCAGACAGCCCTACTGTCTCACTGTGATGCATCTTGCTCCCCAACACAAGACAGGCTTGCATAGAGAAAAGTTATACCTAGCAAAATCTGAGATTTAAGGCTTTATGTAAAGCAAACAGAGTGTTGTGAGATAGAAATAAACCCCAAAACCCACCATAAAACCCCGTTCTAATGTATGTTTACAAGTATGCTCCATTCACATCCCTCATGCACATTTCTTTCAATCAATCTTGCTCAAAGGCCATATAGATATGAATTCTGTCCCTTTCCCTCTCTTTATGAGGTCCCACAAGAATAACTTCCATCTCCAGTTACTTTGCTATGGATTTAAATGTCCTGGGAATTTCTAGCTGCAGTCAGACACCTTGTATGCATATGTAAGGTGCATTCATTTGCTTTGTTAACAGTCATATTGCCTCATCCAGACTGCTCCATCTTCACTTCTTCAATCTCTCAGATTTCAATGACTTTATGACAAATATTACATCAGACACTGGATATAAACAAAAGATGTTATGCATCTGATTTCTGGTACGTTAATTTGTCACAGAGATCTCACCTTCTACTGCAGATGCAAATGTCACCTCAATAAAAGGTGATCTACTTGATACATTTGAGAGTAAATTTTTCCCTCCCCTCCACCCTGCTTTAATATGTTCTCTTTTGTAAGAAAAGGTTTAAAGTAGTTTGAAGATGACTTTTTGTTATCTATCAATTTTATGTTGCCAAATCAACAACTAATGTTTTCCAAATCTGCAATATGTCAAGGGAATAAGGGAAAAAAATTATATTTGGTTTTCAGATCAACTCTTCCACACCCAGTTTTAGTCTACTGTAGTGAAGGCAAAATTTCCACTAAAGGTAATGTTAAGAATTGCAGGACATAATTCTGGAACAGTACAGGAACCATAATATTCCAAGGAAGGTAACTGAACATCCAGTCTTACAAATTGTAAATACCACAAACTGTTCTCCTTCAACTTGAGAACTGAAAAGGGAAATCATAACTTATAAAACTAAAAGTACCATAATTGGAAAGAAATTAAATAATAACAGAGAAAGAACAATAGAAAAAAAATGGCAGATGACCAAGCCCAACACTATAGAGATAAAAGAAAGAAATAAATTGAGAGACTGAATCATTGGCATTCTGACACACTAAGGGGAACAGCTTTTCAACCATTTTTAAATCAAAGAAGAATTTCACACAGTAAGTTTAAACAAAAAGAATATGAAACATAAGAAATCTATTATAAACAGTGTTATCAGCTGTGGAGAGAGTAATTTAAATGGCATTCAGTAATGCATGTGAAGGCTGTCTGGTAGCTCATCTCTTTCATATTTGATTTCTCAGATAATTTCAGAGATCCAGTGGTCTATCTATGTCATGCCACAGTCTTTAGTCCTTTTGTGAATCATTGAAGGAATTGCTGCTGACTTGTCCTGTCTCTATTTGACTTCTGAGAGTTATTGACTTTGGTTCTGTTGAAGGGTTCTTTCTTCCAAGACAGAATCCTTGAGATCTCTTGGTGCTGTCTTGCCTACTAGCAGGAGGTGCTGCCAGTTTTGCTTGCTCATGCTTTGTGACTGTAGTCTTATTAATTTCCAGCTGTGTACAGCTAGTTTTACCCACACAGACATTCAAGAGACAAGATTTGTTCTAAACATGGCTATGGAATTTGTTAGGTGAAAGGGACTTCTGTTTTGATTTGAACATCTCATCTGTTCTGTTTCAAACTCTGGGGCATGCCTCATTTTCAAATGGAGATTTTCATTATGTTTAAGAACATAATTAATTCTGAAGCTGTGTACATTTCACTTAATTTGAAAGGTTTGGACTTTTCCATAAATCATGGAAGACAACTGTTTTCTCAGCTGTTAAAAAACAGGAAACAAAACCAAACCTGGCATTGACTACTATGACTTTACTATAAATACCCTCAAAGAGGCATAGTGACTGAAAATTCAGAGGCATTCATCTTAAAACCTACCAAAAGAAAATATTGATCAAACAGGCCAGCAAAATGCAGCCATTTGTAAACTGACCAGCCAAAGAAATGCACAGAAAGAGCTCTATTTGCTAGGGAAACGTGAAACATTTGTCATTCACACCAGAAGCAGAATCTGGTCAGAATTCAAGGGTATATACTTAGTACTGATACCAGATCAATATCACTAGAGTCAAATGAAAGCCTCTTACTGAAAATATAAATTACCTTTTCCCGTCAAGATTTCAAGTTATATTAAAACAACACTTATCTTCCCCTACCTTCAGTCAAAATGGCATTTCAAGAATAGTACACATGAAACACAATTTAAGCAGGGAATCAGAGACTGAAACGTCAATCCATTAGGCTTCCTATTTCTCAGGAAGTCTTAAGAGTGGGGAAGTTCAAACTTCACTAAATATGTTGCAGATGAAGATATCACAACGTCATCCCCTCTTCAATTCCTTTCCATACTTGTCTTCAGGGGTTGTAATTTCTTTTCCCAGTGTAAAGCCTGAAATCCAAAGGATTCTCTATGGCATTGAGGTTGGATTAATAGAACCATAGAATATCTAAAGTTGAAAGGAACATCAAGTCCAACTCCCTGCTTGTCACAGGACTACCTAAAACTAAATCATGTGACTAACAGCATCATCCAGATGGATGAACTCTCTGGGGCTTAGGGCCATGACCATTTCCCTGGGCAGGCCTGTGCCAGTGACCAACCACCCACTGAGTGAGGAGCTGCCAATCTGAAGTTCCCCTGGCGCAGCTTTATTCCATTTCCTTGTGTCTTGTTGCTGGTCACTAGAGACGAGATCAGCATCCTCCCATTTGCTGTCCCCCTTGTGGAAGTTCTAGACTGCAATGGAGTCACCCCAGCCTTCTCTCCTCCAAGCTGAGCAAACCAAGTGACCTTACATGCTCCTCGTAAGTCTTGCTCTCAAGACGTTTCACCATGTTGGTTGCCTGTGGACACAGTCTAACAGGTGGATGTATTTCTTTTGAGGCCCCCAAAACTGCACTCAGTACTCAAGGTGGGGTTGCAGTGTAGAGTGGGACAATAATCTCCCTCAACCAACCACCAATGCTGTGCCTGACGTACCCCAGGACACAGCTGGCTCTCTTGGTTACCAGGGCACTGCATATTCAATTTGCCACTGACCTAGTTCCCCAGATCTCATCCTGCAGGGCTTATTTCCAGACTCTTCCTCTGGTGTGTACATACAACCACATTGACCTGTGCCCAGTGGAGAGTCCTGCACTTGCTTTTGTGACTCAAATTGCAGAAGTTTGTGGAGTACTGTTGCCTGTGGGATGGACTCACACGGAGAACCATCTCCCGCGGGAGGGACCCCACGCTGGAGCAGGGGAAGGACTCCTCTCACTGAGCACTTGCAGAAACAACCCAGGATAAACTGATCATAATCCCCATTCCCTGTCTCCCTGCACTGCTGGACGGGGGAGGGTGTTTCTAAGATTTATTTTACCTCTCACTATCTTGCTCTGATTTTGTTAGTAATAAGTTCAATCAACATCCCCAGTTTGAGTCTGTTTTGCCCATGATGGTATATGAGGAGTGATCTCTCCCAGTCCTTATCACAACCCATTAAATCTTCTTTATATTTTCTCTCTTCTATCCAGATGTGGAGGGGATTGACAGAGCAGCTTTGGTGGGTGCCTGGCATCTGGCCAGGGTCAACCCCACTACACTGCTCGTGCTGTATATATTAGTATAAAGGCATTTCAAATGTGCTCAGGTGTACCCAGCACATCATTGAGCAGACTGAACGCCATCACACCATCCCACAGACAGTCATACTACCCCCAGGCTTTTCTCTAGTGGGCCTGGTTTTACCCCTTTCTCCCTTCAAATCTAGATTAAAGCTCTTTTAATGACACCTGTTAACAATTGGGCAAAGATCCTTTTTCCCCTTCGAGAAAGGGTTGTCGCTAAAGCATCAACAAAAGAACATTATAAAAGCTCCATATGAGTCTGCCCACACTGCAGGTAGAAAAATGCAACCAAGAAGACACCTGAAACACCTGAGATCCTCTGAATCTCAGACCAGTTCCAACCATAAGCAAGCTATTATTATTACTGTCTTTTGTTTGCAGTAAAGTACCTAAGACAAATTGGTGCAATATTTTTGTAAAGACTACTGGGCCCTCACTAAAAAAAAAAAGCCACATAAACTCATTTCTACTAGATAATAGAAAACCAAATTAAGTGTGGAGGTTGAAATGATTAGCAACAAGTCTGAGTGGAAAATTGTTGAAAAGCAGATCATAAGCTGAATACTATCATCACATGTATAAATGCAGGAGGCAAGGCCTCCCTTTCCTGTATCAAACCTTTCTTCTGTCACAAATTTGTGAATTGTAGCAGTGGATTCTCTGAACTGTTTCAATGAATGAATGTCTGGGAGCTGTAGGGAGCTCAGCAGCAGCAAAAAGGAAGGTACTTCCCAGACACATTTGAAAGCCTAACCTAGTATTCAACCAGCCAAAACATCTATACTGAGCAAAGAAAAAACTATTTCCCCATTAAAAGATATTTTATGTTTTTCAGTGTCTCATGAGATGTGGGAATAGATCCCTATGAAAACTTTTGCATCAAAAACCCCATTTTATTTTCACCAATGTGATTTTCCGTTGTTATTTTTCTTGCACGCTGCATACATTAAGGCACATTAATAAAGGAAAGAAGCAAGGCAGCCTGTCAGATATTTCAAAATGTACCATGGGAAATGATTGGTTTAGGATGAGTGAACAAAATCTGTTCGTTCAGCAAACTTAATTTTAGCTGAGAACCAAGAAATGTGTGTATAGCACGGACATATGATAAGTTAACTGGGCTCAAAAATACACCATATAGGTGGGCTTTTGGGACAGCAGAAAATGTTTTGATGCTTCATGTCTCAATTCTGCCTTTTAACATGAAGAAGGAAGCATTAAAGTTACTCTGAGGGATGACAGATTTTTAGTTTGCACATTCTCTTGGACTTCTGAAATGCCAGGAAGAAAACATCCATAGTTAAGGCTTCAGGGTAGGAAGAGAGTCTCCACAAGCACAGTAGCTAAGGTGAGATTGAAAGAACCCAATAAAACAAAATCATGTACTTTTTAAAATTCAACTATTAGCTCTCCCTGTGAAAGAACATTTTACTCTGCTAAATTGTTATAGGTCTTATAAGTTGGCATTTTCATGGTTTAATTCCTATAAGGAATTTCTTGGAAAGTTACTGTAAATTAGTGATTTGTATTCTCTAACAGGCCCACAGGAAAACAAAAAAAACCCCCTGTAAGATACAGCATCCAAATTCTCTCTCACACAAGGATGGGAATTGAAACTCAGCATAGTTTAAGAAGCTTGGGAAAGATATTCAGGAGGCACTGTGTTGGAGTTAGTAAGGTAAGAGTTTTTCTGAATTTTTCAGAGAGGAATCTGAGTGCAGGGATTGAATTAAAGCCTTTGGGTGGATTGAAGTATGTTAAGCTACTCACACATAAAGTAGAGGTATAAGATTAAGCTCTAAAATAAACAAACAAGTAAGTAAGTAAAAGGAGTTTTAAGTGCTTTTAGTGAGTGAAAGTCTTAGACACCAGTGTAGAAGTTTGAGTTCTAGTAAAGGTTGAAAAACACAGTCTTAAATACTAAGAGTTCTGTGGCGGCTCCAAGAACATAGTTTCAGACATAATAAAACTACGGTAAAAATATTGCTTACATCTTTCAGTTAAAACAAGATAAACCATATACGTAGTTTATACACAACCTACCATGCTAAAAAACAAAAAATTCTAATAGGTTAAAAAGTAGTAGTCCGAGTTTGTATCTTAGTTTATTAAGAAGTTTCTATATAAAAACATGCATTAGGGAGAGCTGGTACATTTTACCATTGCTTTTTGCCATTGCCTTGCTTTGCTTTTGCCTTTAAGACTGACGTGCTTCTGCAATAAACAACTTTAGAGCAACTATTAGCTGCTTAACTCATTAAAAAAAACCAACCCAACAAATTGGGTGCCTGAAAGCACCCAAAACTCTAACCTCACAGCACTGTACGAACAGTCAGAGAGCCAGACAACAACAAAGGTTTGTGCTCCCCTTCCCCACCAGTTTTCTGCCATGCATTCCAGCATATCCACGGAGCCAGAAAAGCTGACTTGCATAACAATATCCTAACATGAGTTACCTTTTCAGTAGGTTTACCGTCTCGGGAGGTGATGTTTCTCCTCGTTTCCCACACTACCCCTGGACCTTCTCATCCTACTAGCCCATTGGAGACTGTTCCACAGAGCTGCCTGGACCCCCCCACAGCATCCACCCTGTGGAAGAAACACAGATTGAGAAACTGTGATACAGCAATTAAATCTTCTCTCGACATAAACTGAAGACATTGGGAGAGAATAACTCAAGTAGACTAAACCATGATCTAGAGCTGTCATGCACAGTCTGAGAAGGGAGGGGAGTGGTAGGATTACAGTGCCTGCCCCCTCAATGTTTGTACGCTGACAGAACTGCTGAGGGTACAGTTAATTTCAAGACTTTTAAGGCACAAATATAAACAGAGATTTCAAAGGCAGCAATTAGTCAATAATGTGATCACCTAATCTCACAGGTGACAACCTTGCCTTGCCTGTCGCAAATGCCTGTATTTTTGCATGCTTAGTAGTAATAGGAAGGGGGTGGTCACTTCTGTATTTCTGTAATGAGTAGCTTCATCATACACCACACAGGGCAATGTGGTAGAAATTAGGCCTTTTCCTGTCATTAGTGACAGTGAAACATGTCTGTGTACACCTTTTGAGGGCAAGGCATTAATTCCAGAATTGGAAACTTTCTTCTTCTTCTGGAGTTTATATGCACAGCAAGGTAAAAATTACAACTGGAATAAAGTTTAAAAATCAATTAATTTGATAAATAATTTTCAAGCTATAGCCTCTTTATACTGCATGAAATTTATGTATTAGTAATAAGCAAAGGTTAATGCATAAAATTTCATAGCTCCAAAACACAGATAGATATGAGATATAAAACTGGCCTTTTCTTTTTTTTTTTTTTAAATCTTTAAAAAAGATTGTTCATTTACTAAAAAAAAAATAAATTCTACTTTCTCTTGTTTATGACAAAAGACAATTGAGTAAATCATGACATCAGATAACCCATAAGTCACTGATTCTGTTTTTCAAAGACCTGCCTGCTTTCTATTCCTTTGGCCTTGGCTGCCTAGCAACCTCCACAGAGCTTTCTTAGTCTATACTAATTCTGGAGAGTTTTCATTTATATATTTATTTATGAGAATGTCTATAAGGAGGACATGGAAACAAAGAGCTGTTTGTTCCTTCCTTCTAACAGTGGATTCCAAACATGTCATCTCAGTGTCTCAGTGAAGGACACACTCCTCAGTTTTGGAGAGAGGTACCTGCCTCCTCTATTTTGCTTGGGAACTAAGCAAATCTCAGTTTCTGTTGGACAAAAGCTTAGTCTCTGTAGGAAGCTGCTGATGTAATAGGCACTGGTTTTTTTTGCCCTCCCTGCTGGTTTGATTCATTGATAAGTTTTCTCACCCTGGAATCCTAGATGCTTATGTAAGGTTACTGTGCTCATGCAGCCTGCAGCTCTTACTTAACATGAGGACAGTTTGTGCTGCTGCTCTGGGTCACCAACAGTTCCAGTCTAAACCAAGCTCTAGAGGGAAATGGAGGTTAAAGCTGATCTGCTGTGTCTGTGACTCAATGCAGGAAGTGTCTGTGACTCAATCTGGAAGGTTTGGATGGGATTGCTTGTTATAATAAGTAGTTCGAAACAGGATATGGGCTGTCTTTCCCTGAGCCAGCCATCAGCTTTGCATGGAAAAGACTATTTCCCAGTTCCCCAGGTTTTTTTTTTTGTTTGTTTTTGGTTTTTTTTTTTGTTTTTTTTTGTTTGTTTGGGGTTTTTTTGGGTTTTTTGTTTGTTTTTTTGTTTGTTTTTTTGTTTTGTTTTTTTTTCTTTTTTTCCTTCATTATAAGTGCAAAATTGAGGATGTCACAGAAAATATCCCTATGCTACATTAAGAAAATACTTACTCTCTTGCCAGTTCTATTCAATCAGCACTTTGCAAATACTTTATGCCCTTATCAACACAGCAATTTCTTCCAATCAAAAAGAAGGGGAAAAAAAAAAAAAGAGAGAGAGAGAGATATGAAGAGATGGTCAAATATGTGTCCTGAAGAGTTTAACAGGCTTTCTCAAATGATGTGGTAAAGAAATGTCAGGTATTCCTAGCCTGCAGTCACATGGTGGAGATGTGGGGCTTGTGTTTCACTATTTCCAACCCTGAACTCAGATGGAAGAGTTTGCATTTACTTCTGGATCAAACTGGAGCCTAAACAACAAATCAGTATGTCTTAAGATATCTCAATATGCCTTCATCACTTCATTCCATTTTTTTTCTGATTAAGCTGACCTTTAGCTATGTTTTAGCCCTAAAGGATATGCAGGGGATCTGTGACAGAACAAAAAATCTGAAACCAGATCTTCTAACTTCCACTCAATTTCTTACGCACAGAGCTGCATCTCTAAAGATTAGGTTGTTGTAAACTTGTAGGATTATATAAGCATTTTTAAATCTCAGTGTTTACATATACTTAGGCACCAATAAAAATTTACTCCCAATTCAGTAGTAGGAAAAGGATATATCTAAAAATCTCCTCAGTATTGTAACAAGTGTTAAAAATATATATGTTGGGTGGTATATCGGTGTCCAATGAAATAAAATAAGAGCAACAACATGAATGATAGGAATTATTAAAAAATAACCTGCTGTTTAAAAGAGTGACATTTTGCAGAGCAACTTATGAACAGTGGAAATACCCATAGAAATTAAAACGGGTAAAATTATTCAATAAACAGGAGGAAGAAAGTTACTGGAAGTAAACAGAGATCTGGGATTTCTTTTTTCTATTCATGGGCTAACTATAAAAAAAATTTTCTTAGCTCCTTTCCCTCTGTCATTCCACACAATAATGTAAATTTGTAGTTAGCAGCAAATATCTCAATCTGAGTTATTGTAATACAAATAAATTCCAGATATAATCCAAAACTAAGTAGTTGCTTATTGAAAATCAGTTTCCATAAGTATGTTCATTTTTCACAGAGCATGATTATTATAGCAAAACTTGAGCATGTGGTGTTTCCTCCTCTTACAAAGTATGATCACAATTACATATGTTTTTAAATGTTAAGTAAAACTCTCTGAAAATAAACCTACTGAAGAGTACCAGAACCACAGACTTACATGTCTGCTTTCTCACTTACTTTTCTGAGAAGTCTGCTTTTAATAAGTTCAAAGGTATGTAAATAGAAAATAGAGAAAATGACTTTTTCATGGCATTTTTATTTAAAAAAAATATAATGGGTTTTCTACAGAATGAATAAAATTGAACCATGCCAAAGCAGCTAGCAAAGGAAATTCAACCAGAGAAAATGAACTTTCTCAAGGTATATGGAAAAATAAGTTGCAAGCAGCCCCATCCAAAATTTTAGAGAGTATAATTAGGTACTAAATCTACTACATTTACACTGGAATACCTCACCTGCCATGCACTTATGCTCCCAAAAGAAGAGTATACCAAAAAGAGAGTTCCATCCTTCCTTCCCAATGGAAGAGTATACCAAAATGAGAGATAATCAATCCTCCCTTTCTTCCTCCCTCCCTCCATCCCTTCCTTCCTCAGAAGAAAAGAGAGAGATGCAAAGTGCCTTTGTTTTCTGGGTATAGACTAAAGAAAAATGAAATGCTAGGGAGGGTTTGGAAAAAAGTCATTACAAAGGAAATTAAGCTTTAGGGGGGAAAAAGAGAATAAGAAAATTATCGTCCATATGAAAGTATAATCTCTGCTTGAATTAACTAACTCACCAAGGAGAATTGGAAGAAACCTTTTGAAAACAATCAATACTATTATTCCAACACTCAGCTCCTCACTTCAAGTGCACTGATTTTACTTCAGACTTAGGTCAGACACTGATCAAAATTCGGTCTAAAATATTTAAATATTTTCTATCAATTAATTATGGCAGTTAGTAAGAAAAACTCACTGAAGTTATAACCGGGCTTTAGTGATTGTTCTCACAGCAGCTGTATTTTTATAGATTGCAAAAGGATGAAAAGAGCTGTAGTAAAATGAAGATTTATTAAAGAAAGACTACATGCAGTAACATATGCTACCATGATAACAGTAAAGAACATAAATAAGCAGAAGAGAAAACACAGTTACCCAGGTCCTGCTATTTTTAATAAATATCACTAACAGGGTAACATTCAACTGGCAAAATACAGGAGGATGTTATACCCTGTTACTACGTCTGGCCCTCAGTTGCCATTCCACAAGAGCACAAGTTTCTTGTAGATTCAAGGCCTTATCTGTCTGCTCCTGAAGTCTTGGATATCCTAGGATGTGTGAAATAGCATTAGATTCTGTTATTTATGAATCTGAATCACTTGCAAGCTGTTAGTAGAAATGTGTGTGAGCTCTGGCTACTCACATGTTAAGCAACAAGAGTAAAATCAGTAGAACAGAAAATCGTAGTGTGCTATGCCCACGTAAGACTTTCTACTCAGGGCACAAAGAGAAAATACAAGAAAGTTCCTTAAAGAAAGGTGTCTGTATACAAATTCTTTATAAGCAGTAAATAGGAAGAACTTAGAGTTAAATCTCACTTCTGATTGCTGACTCACTGTGCAGTAAAACAAGTTACTGGTGTTTCCTTGATGGTTTGAAAAGGTGTTCTTACTAGCTTTTGTTCCCTTCTGGTTTTGACACATTCTGCTATTCCAGAGCTCTATTTTCTTTAACATGCTTAACAAAATAGAACTTTTCTTAGACTTCAGAATTGGCCAAACTTCCATAAACCCTGATTATTTATGGCCAAGGTTGTAACTACATTTTTTCCTGATTTCCATTTTTTAATGATCTTTTAGCTTAGTTAAACCCTGAGGAAGGATTATTCTCCTGCATAAAATCTGTACTTTTGACATATACTGCACTTCTCCTTTTTTCTTCTTTCAAGAATGCCAGATGGAAACAAACCAAATAATAGTTGCCTGCCTAGTATGCTAATATTTTTATACTTCTGCAATCGAGTTAAGCAGATGGGGATTAGGTAATTTTGCATGGCTATCTCTCCAAAACTAGTTCAGATAAGGTATACATTCTAAATTCTAAAATAATTATCTCTGTGATCTGCTGCAGCAAAGATATTCACTCATACACTATTGATTGGAAATGTTTTTGTACATCTAATCAATAAACGAGTTAATATGTGTTAAACCAATCTTCTAGACTATTTGTCTTGCTGAGCCTAACTAATACAAAGCTGTGAGTGATTCATTTCAGAGCAGCAGTACAGTGTGAAAACCAGACTGGTGTCTTTTTATTGTGAATGTCTGTGTGTGCTTATAAACACAAAATGTCTTTAAAAATATTTTCCCCTGACAATATTTCCCCAATTTTAAGATAAGTTCTATCAACTCGTAATAATGGTCTCCAGATAATCATCTGACAAATGGCTGTTTAATTTATTTTTTTACTGTGAAAGATTTGACCTGATTTGTTCATCTATAAATACACATTTTTGTGCTGTAGACACAAATATGCATTTGTTTTACCTTTCATCCCTGCTGTGTTTGTATAACACAAACAGAAGGAAAAGAGATTGAAGAACATTTGATAGTGTTGTCTAGCATTTTAAATACAGCAAAATAAATAAATTAGTGCCCACTTCATCAAGTGCTAAATTCAGTATGTCTGTAATGAAGCAGAGTGGGCCAGTGAGAAAAAAAATCTTCATTTTAGGTGGAAAAACAACTCATGTTGTTGACAAAGCAATAGGATGAGTGCTACTGAGTTCTACTGAACTGATAATTTTAAATTTATATTCGCCTTCCCTACTAACATATCTGATTGCTAGCTGTAGCTTAGCAATAATTATAAGGAATTTTGCCATACCAGAATGTAACATCATCAAAGGAGTCTGTGAGGATGTTTATCTCTCCAAAAAAGGGAGGTGAGAGTCTTAAAAGATCTAGAGCCACAGAAAAATTCAGAAAGCAATTTTGAGTTCCAGAGTCCTATTTTAATCACAGCAAGACACAAGCCATTATTATTGAAAAGCAGCTAAACCCATTATTCTTTCTTTTCAAAATGAAAACTAAAATTCTCTATTATTATTAGCATTGTTATTATTATTTATGTGAATTATTCCTATTTTCTATTCCTCTGCTGGTGTATATGTTCCTTACATCAAAATTTTACAAATGTTTTACCTACTTAATATCATTTTGTAGAGTTTTCAATCATTAATTAGAAGCAAATTTATGTAAATCAGCTTCAGAAACAAAGCATGGAAGACGAGCAGCTGGCACTAAATGACCCTTAAGATCTCTTCTGATCCAAACAATTTTATAATTCTGTTACAAGAAAGGAATTACAGGATGCTCCTACTCACTCGTTCATGTGGATACTTCCTAGTCACAATTCATATCCCACGTCAGAAAGTTTCCAAATACAGAAAATTTCAATTATATTAATAACACAAAAGACCTACTCCATCATTCTATTTTCTTCCCTTTGTACCCTCAATGTATTGTGAAAGAAAGTGGCATCATTGCTGGTTCTGCACATGGGAAAAAAACATATTCCCTGAGTTATCAAAAAGAAGTATTTTGAAAGATTCCTGCTTTGTAGCTGAAGAACTTCTTTCAGAAGGATTTGAAGAATATGATTTTTCTTATACTAACAAAAAACATTATTGATTTTACAGTATATGTGCATAGTCACATATCCTTGCTACCCTTGAGGTGAATGTAAGGTGGAGGCTGCCAAGCAGGGACTGGAGCACAGCTAATATTATTCCCTGCAACATACTGAGTAGAAATAGCTGAGGCTTGCATTGCTGGAAGGTGGTATGCACTATTACCTGCAAAAGAACAGGGAAAAAATCCCCAAACCGTATTGAAAGCTGAAAAAAAATCCCCACCAATCAGTGTAGAGCCATTAGAGAGTAAAGATCAAAATATTTTCACTGAGTGCTATTGCAATAGTGTACTCTACTAGTACAAAGCAAAGCAGTTAAAAATATCAGTTGCTTTCTTATCTGCAAATTGTTCATAAATTAGTGATGTATTTCTCTGCTAATAATGATATTTTAATTTTTTTTCCAAAAATAAATACAGCTAAAAGCAGTTAAAACCAACAAATTAACAAATGGATTATGTGTGATTGGTCATATAGTACGATGTTGCTGGTTCAGACTGGATGATCCAACTTTAACAGATAGAAACAGGCGAGAAAAATATTTTAACACCTTTGGGAAAAGAAACTGAGGCTTTAAACAAGAAAAGGACATAAAAATAATTTTCTCTCCTTTAAAAAGAAGATGCTTTGAAAATTATTTTCAATTTAAAACTTGTTCTCTTCCCTCTAAGAGTAAAAAGAGAAGAGTCACCACATCTCTACAAGGAAAATTTGCTTCCTGTTACACTGATTACCAAGATGTGAAAAATGCCATCAGTTCCAGCTCAATACTCCAGTTTTCCAAAACTGTCAAAACCGTATTCATGCAAAAGAAGCATCCACACAAGCATAATGAAACAAACTGATAGAAAATGGCACAAACATAACCACGGGCACTGGTGCCCAGCTTATGAACCCTCATTAAGATACATGAACTCAGCTTGTAAATTTTTCTCTCCAAAATATGCAGTGCCCATTTTCACACTGCAAATTTGGAATCAAATAAAAGTTAGCATCTAGTAGGCCTTATAATGTCTCAGAGCAAACCTAGACTTTGCAAGCAGGTTACCGGGTTCAGCATTTTAGAAATATTTGCAAGCAGGATTTTATCATCTCAAGTATTAATTTTTATGGTCTGAGAATTACAGCTGTACCTGCATTATATCTACATTAATACCACCTTTCTTCATTGCAAATAAAGAATGGTGAAATTTGCAGAAATATCCCTTTTCCTTTTATTTTTTTTTTTTAATTCTACACTTAAATTTAGTCTACTTTTTAGATACAGTGCAGTGCATGTGTAATAACCCATAAAATTTTGTTTAACATAATTAAAAATGTGGAGTACCCATACATCCTAGGGAAAAAAGAAGGTTGGTTTTTTAAAAGATCAGGAGTGCAAACTTTCTTATTTTGCATATAATTTAGTAGGTAAAGTACTTGCAAGGAACCAGTGTTACTCAGTTCAATTCCTACTTCAGTTTGAACTGATGCTCTTCCAGGAAAAAAGTTTATTTCATAACTTAAGGTTGGAAAAGACCTGTATGATCACCAAGCCTAACCACCAATGAGCACCACCACAACATTCACCATAAAACCATGGCCTCAACTGCCATATCCAGATGTTTTTTGAACACTTCCAGGGATGGTGACTTAACCACTTCCCTGGGCAGCCTGATCCAATGCTTGACAGCCCCTTCTGTGAAGAATTTTTTCCTAATATCCAATGTAAACCTCCCCGGCACAACTTGGGGCCATTTCTTCTCTTCCAGCCACTTGTGTACCTGTGAGAAGAGACAAACTCCCACCTCACTACAACCTCTTTTCAGGTGGTTTTAGAAGTGATAAAGTAGACTTCATGCACCTGAAGCAGAATCATGCTTGCTAGCTGTGTAAAACTTCTGGGGACAGATGGAAAAGAGGGAGCACACAGCATGGCAATCTGGACATGGAATGGTAGTACTGGGATTTGTACCTTCAAGATCAGTAATCCAGAGCTGATCTGGAAGTCAGTTGTAGCCTTTGTAGCCTACCTTAAACATTGTTCACCAGAGTATTATAAAGATCTTAATCTATGGATATTAGATACAATATATTGGTTAGTATCTTGGAATACACTCCAGAAAACAAGTTTGTTCTCTTTAACAGCACACTCAAAGAACAGAAACTTTTTGAACAGAGCTCAAGAGATTTCAGCTCAATTAAATTTACAGCAGACAAAACCCCTGCACATATTCTTGGTTGCCTAGTCATATCTCAAGAAGGATGAAGAGAACACCTCACTGAGACCTACCATATGTTTAGCCTCCTGAAAGAAAGACTGATTTGTTTTTTTTTTCTTAATCTAAATTATTATAGGCTATAAACTTTACCACTTTTTGAATTTCTGTCTTGGACATTCATAACATTTTGTATGAAAGACCGTTTTTATCCAAGATTAGGGAAAGTAAAAAAGGAAAGAAAAAAAAATAATCACATCTTGTGTAACTGCAGTTAATATTCTGTGGGGCTGGACTGTACAGGAACTTGTGGGGCAATTTCTCCACACAACAGGCAATTGTGCTGCACAACTGCTTAACTTATGAAGCAGCAGCACACATTGACCAGGGGACCAAGTTCAGGACACGAGGTATAAAATAAAACCTGGACCACGTTTTATGCTTGTATTCAGTAACATAAGGAAATACACAACAACTATACTGAACTACTGAATGGACAAAAAACCCCAAAACAAAAACAACTCATCTAGAAACAAATAGTTATGGAACTCTGCAAACATTTCAAACCACAAATTTAAATGACAGTCTACGTGCTGCAATATCTCAGCAGGTATCAATGTATTAAAGAAGAAACCTCAGTTTTGCTAAAAAAACCCCAAAAACTCTATAAATTTGATTTCAAATTCCCATGATCTTCCCCCTTTCTACAAATACTCTTTAGAAATATAATTTAATCTTTGGCTGAGATCCAGTATAATCAGTCCAACTTTCAACTTGAGAGGAAGAAATTGTATCCAAGTGACTAAAAACCCCTAAGAAAACCCACAAATCCAGCAAATTATGTTGCTATCAGACTTCAGAAACTGAAGTTCAGAGACCATCATATTTGTGACACAACTTTGTCTAAGATGGGGGGTTTTGTGGTTTAGAGAAATATTAAATTCTCTCATGAAGAATTTCAGACTTATTCTTTACAGATCATTGTCCACGTTTTCCCTGATTTCCCCTAGCCTGTGGCCAACATCTCATAGCAGATGAGTACAGCACCCAAGGTCCTGACACAATCACATGGAGACGTGATTCCAACACATCCAGTTCTCCATCTATTCTCTTGTCAGGGGCTACATGCTATTATCTCCAAAGTCTGTGTGTTTTTCAATTCAAATCGTGTAATACAGTCATGAGATGAAAACTCATATTTTGTTGACTTGCTAATTAAGAAAGTCGATGGAATACTGGAAACACATGTTACTAAACTATTTTTTTGTTCCCGTCAAGAAGTTTAACACGATTTGTGAAAGCTTGGAAATGCTAGCTGTTGCATTTTTACTCATATTTATTCATTAGAAAAATCAAAATTAAGAAAATTGGCATATAGTCCTGAAAGCCAGTTCTAGAATGAGATGGAAACTTGCAATCCCCTTGATTTCTTTGCTTAAAGAATAATCAGCGCAGAGAAAGAATACCTAATTTACAAACATCCATTCAATTCTTTGCTTATCAGCTAAGGTAGTCAAGAGAAATGTCATTATACAAAACTGATGTTTGCTTCAGTAGCAAGAGGGAATGAGAACAGAACACTTTATAAACACCTCCAAGGAATTGATAAGGGATGACTGCAGTTATCAGCACCAGAGGCACAGACAAGGAGCTTCTCCCCCACTGCCAATGCCACAGGCTACCCAATCACTCCATCTCTAATGACACCCACAGGAAAATATCTGGGACCACACTCTGCATACTTCCAAAACAGCCAGCACTGAGCATTTCTTCCTCCTAAATATATATTGTAGAAGAGTTTCTGAGGAACTATCAAATGAATTTATATACTCATAATTCAGTGGATTCCTGACTGCTGGCTGCTTTCAATGGCTTAGAGTTGCTAGTACCCAGAAAATTTATTTTACTTCAGGTGAAAGAGTTCTCTGTGTGCATAAAAGGAAGATGCAAATTCTACATTGTATCTTATTAAGTTCCAGATGGTCACAGACAGCAGCACAGTGACAAACATAACCTTCCTAGAGTAATCACAAATATGCTAAATAAGTACAGCATATACAGCATACCTGGACTGTTACCTTGACCGACTTTCTATGTGTAAATTATTTCTTCAGAAATTAAATAATCGTTGAGCTAGCCCATGGGTTTATTGCTTTTCTGAATCACACATACAGCTCATGGTTCTGATTCCCATCCTAAGAAATATGCACAGCACAGGAAGATTTTGCTGTACTGCAGCCACGGCGGGGCTGTTTAAGCAAACGAAAACGTCTCCTTAAGAGCTGGTTTCTTTCTGTGCTTGTTCACATCACAGAGAAATAGAGCTAATGCTGCGCTCCTGTGAGTGCTTTATGCATTCTGACAAACCAAACGAGGTTTGTCAGGAGAGGCTCTAGGCAGCATGGAACTGCTGCAATTTTACATCTCATTGATTACCGCAATGGGAATTGGAAACGGTTCTCTGCTTTCGACATGATATTAAAAATACTGCTGCAGATCTCAGAAAAATATGCAGGTCCTTCAATGAAGGGAGAACTTTGTACAGCATTGTTTCCTCTTGAATTTGAGTCAGGCCCATCTGACCTTTACAAAGGCTAATAATAAAGCAATAAGGTGACACGCAGTAAAGCATGTCATTCTGTGAGTCGTTCTGCAAGAGGATACATGAAACAAAAGGGCAGTTCAATACCCTGAGGGTTTGGGGATCTGCTTGTTCTGTGGTGTGTGCATCCTGCATACTGCTGGCATTACACAGAATATGTGGCAACCCACATGTCACAACAAACAATACTAAAAGAACAAGGCCTAAAAACAACTGTGAGAAAATTAACATTTATTATTACTGTCACACAGCCTTTGTCATTGGCTGGTTTGATGTTTTGGAGAGGTTTTCTATGAATTTTTCAGAAGAATGATTATTGCTTTCATACAAAAATCTCAAATCTTTTCTGTTCTCATGCCTTCAGTGATTTATTTTTACTGGATCCAGCAGTCCCCATCCACAGAATGCTACCATTTTATGAGGGACACACATTCTAAGCACAGCAAAACAACCCCAAAAGCACAGAGAATAATCTACAGTGACAGCAGTAGAAGTTTGTTCTACTCAGAGGCTGCAAATGACATATGTAGTACCATGTGCTAAGCAAGCTGTGATAGTCACTAACCCTTTGAGGTGCCTAGCAACCCTCAGCAGCATCCAGGAGGAAGAGAAGATTTTCAGCACTCAACAGAATTAAATTCCTAATAAAATTGTTTACTCGGAATCCTAGCAGCTCTCAGTGGTCTCTAAAATCAGGCCGAGGAAAGAATACTTAGCACAAAACCAAGTCATTAGTTACTGCAATCACAGCATCAAAACTAATTTAATTTAACAAGGAAACCTCTGTATTTAAAAATAATGTCATACTTATAGAATTTCCAATGGACTGGTCAACAAACTGGGAATCAGAAGATCAAAGCTCTGAATTACATCATATCTTTCTGATATTTTTACTATATTATATCTACATGCAAATACCTATATCAATGTTTCACATTTACATGCTATTCAGCTACATTTTCAGCACACACACCATATAAACAGCAATTAGTTTAACAGGCGACCCAATCAATGGAGTTGGAAATGATACACAAATTGAAACCAAGTTTCAGTAAATAATTGACATCTGTGGTATTCCCACCAGTAATATCCAATCATGGGAAGTTGGATGAAAAAATTAAACACAAGCATTTCTAGTGACTCACATTAGGACATACTGGGATCCATGTATCAGCTGAAACTAAGTCTGTATGATAAAGAAAAATGCCACTCAATAAACAAAAGAAGCAAAAACTCAAATACTACCAAGCATTCGATAAGAACTAAGCTACATGTGAGGACAACTGGTAGTTTGATCAGTAGCAGAACAGGAATAGAAAACCCCTCTCACAGACCAAAAGTAGCTTTTGAGAATACACAAACATCTTGCCCTTGCTAGGGAATAATATGATAAAGGCAACAGTCTGCCTAGAAATCCAGTAAGTAATCTCAATAATCATCTTAAGGACATAAAAGACTAAGAATAAATTTGTGTAAAAAATATTATCTTGGATTTCTTGATCCTTTGATATAGAGCAAGATAAAGACAAATGGAAAAAAAGCCAGAGAAATTATATGGTGATGGGACAAGCCTCCTGATTCCACTGGAAAAAACTGATTTTTCCAGAACAGAAGTCATCTGCTAGCCAAACCCAGCAAACATTTAATTTTTCTGTAATAAGAAACTCACACAAAACTTTGTGATGTGTACAGCTGCATCTGTGACAGCTGTTCTCATCTATTGGTTATTGGTTTGCTGAAAAGTCATTAATATCAACTTTAATACTAATGGAATCATTATCACCCTTAGGGTTTTTTATATATACATCTATAATCTTAGTAATCTATCACCTACTACTTCATATGGTGATGGTGCCTTATAGAACAAAACCCATTGCAAACTTTTTGGTGCACTGAACACAAAGAATATGCTTTTCTATGTGTTTGGGGTTTTTAAAAATTTTTATACATGCCATATATCAATATAAAATAAACTTTATAATACCAACAGCAACTTAATCATGTGAGACACAGAATATTAAAAATTAAAAAAAAAAAACCAAACAGAAATAAAGAAGTACTTTATAAATGTCAATTAATTATAACAGTTTCTAACACCAATAGAGAGTTTTAGATTGGCTATTATTCAGTATAACTGCTTCCAAAGGTCATCAACTGGTACAAAATGCCTGACCTGATGATGACAGTCACTGAGGGCTCCATAAACAAAACAATGAAATTGTAATTCCATTAGTATAGCACTTGCACAGAGCAGTGTATTGGAATGCCATAGGATCACGGAATGGCTGAGGTTGGTTGTAAAGCATCTGATACAAAGCCCATTCTCAAGCCCCCGGATGCAGTGGCCGCTGGCCCTGCACTGGTGCAAGGGGTTGTTCCACCTCAGCTGCAGAACTCTGCATCTCTCCGTGTTGAATTTCATGAGGTTCCTCCCAGCCCATTCCTCCAGCCTTTCAAGACCCCTCTGGATGGCAGCACAACACTCTCAATGTGCATACATAACACATTCTTGGGTCATTTGTTTAATACACTGCCAATTTTGTGATTTCAGCGCTTTTTTTTTTCTTTATTTCTTCCTGTGAAATGCAAAAACATGAACACTTTCCCATTCTTCTCTTGCCATTTGCTGAATCAATAATATATGTATTATATGGCTTTTTAGCAGAGACTGAATTTTTTTCTTTCTTTCTGGGGAGTAGCTATCAAATTACAAATACTGCTACAAGAAAAAAAATACACTGCACCTTGGGCCTATTAGCCTCACAACAAATACTCTTCATCTGAATGCATTAAATTATATTTAAAAATGTGATATAAAAATGAAACATCTGTAATCTTATCTTGGTTCTCGACTGAAAGCCTACGGGTCTAAAGGACTGACTTATAGCCAAAGGGATTTTTTTGTTTTTGTTTGGGAACGTTGGCATTTTTTGAATGTTCTGATTTTGGGCACCCAGTGACGGAAACCTTACAGCCTGAACTTCAGGGTTATTGAAGTCCCAGTGAATTCAAAGTTAGGGATCATCAGCATTTTTGTAAATTCAGACACTGCAGGTATTTAAACTTGGTTACTTGCTTACCAACATATCCAACACAGAATATTAAATAATGTATGGCAATCTGCTCCTTTGAAAGAGGATTATGTAATTTTAGCCATCTTCTAAGCAGTGGAATTATTGTAATCAATGAAAATCAATAAAATATTGCATAAATTGAATTCTACATAATTTTAAAGTTTTATTACACTATTATTCATATTATTTTGTGTTTAAATGAATAAAAATTAAATAAAGCAGGTATGAAGCTTTGAATAACTTTGAAAACTTAAACTACATATGCATTGTTAATACACATATACTGAATCTCATTTATGCTGCATTAGTGGCAGTCTCAGTGTAAAGAAAATCTCTATTAGAATGTTTCAAAGCTAATTAACAAAAATACAAATTTTCTCCCAAATTTTCCTTCAGGGCAGAGGGAAACCAAAAACTTGTCCATTGCCCCAGCTCTTTTCCACTCACAAGGAATGATGACCTCTGAGGAAGAGATACTGCCAGCCACCACAGCCTTGATCATGTCTATGGCTGGGACCTGAAGGAATTTTGGATTCAAAGCATTATTGGATGACAAAGAAATTTTACCAGTATATATCATATTATCTTAGTCCATCATCTCCTTCATATACCTTACACGAGTCTGATGCAATCATGGGTGCAAAGATACCCTAAGTCTAAGCAATCTTGTAACCAAAATGATAATGACAAGCAGGATATTCAGAGATGAAAGAGTGACCAGAAAAGCTCATTTCAGAAGGACAGAATAGTCCAATATGACTAAGTAAAAAAAAAAATTTAAAAAAAAAAACTATGAATATCTGAAAGTTACAGATCTTGAGGAAGAAAATTTAGCATGATACAGCAAGAATGAAATGCCAATAAAACAACAATAGTATGAAATGAAGGTAATAAGCTGAATAGCAGCAAAACACTTCATGAGACTGAAATCTATCCAATAGACACATAATTCTGTAAGACAGGAACATTTGGAAATAGAGTAGACAAAGCATGAGACAGCATGAAACAATTGTGTACTGATGACACAGAAAGCTAAATCATCTATATTTGCCTTTTTGTCTTTGAGATTACTTCTTCTAGTCAATCATTCTGGAGCACCACTACATTTTAACACCTCTTTCTTTCATTTTCTTTCTCCCTTCCTCTTCCTTTTGAAGGCACTATCAAAATAGATGTGACCTCATTTCCCTCCTTTTCCCTCTGGCTTTAAAGGAACAATCTGTATAATCACTATGTTTACCCAAATGTTTTCACATTTGGTTCTTTATATCTGAAAACCTATTTTAAGCAACATCTGGACACAGTATTCAACATTCCTCTCTTAAAATGTAGTTCTCTGTAGTCACATTATTTTTATAAGGTTACCTATCACAAAAGTCAGTGACCTTATAAAAAAGTAGATGAATGAGTGAGGAAAGATTTGGGCTGGAGAAAATGTTAAGTATCATGACTGTTTACCACAAGCACACATCCATATACAAAGTTCATTCACAAAGAATAGACTAAGGCTCTTCCAAAGAGAGCAAAAAGCCTAGAAGCCTGCAGGCATTTTAGGGAAAAGATTTAATATTAATACAAGTCTAGAAAGTAGTATTCAAAAGTTCATGACGACACAAGAAAATTAATGCTTCTCTCTCCTTGTTAAAAAAAATAATAAAATCAAACCAGTTTTGGATTTACTGGGAAACTATTTTATATACAAGTTATATCTGTACATGTTTGTTGAAATGCTCTATATCTGCTAAAGGGCATGTGTAATGAATTTATACGATGTTTTTAGTAACATTCATTTTTTTTCAATTTTTTTTTTTAAGCATTTTTAAATGTCAAAGAGAAAAGGAGGGAAAATACAAAGCTACTAATAGGAACCAGTATTACTAGTATCCTAATAGCATATCTTCAGCCAACAGCTGCTAATATTTAAATTCTTTTAAAGAAGTTATGCATCTTATGAAATGCTTACCATTTTTACAATACAAAAATAATTATCTACTTTGAGTCTCTTGTAACAAGTGTCTGAAAAATAAGATTTTTGTATCTCAATCCTCTCAAGATTATCACTATTACACTCAAGAAATGGAAATTTCGTGTCATTCAATAAAATACCAAAGTTTTTGGTCCGGGTGAAAGACATTA
>VWZS01001621.1:3824431-3843196 GCA_013397075.1 Rhabdornis inornatus | reverse complement strand
AAAAAAAAAAAAAAAAAAGTCGACATCTTATTTAGTTTGATTAACTTGATTTTAACTTGTAGTCTGCAATTGGAGGATTATGAAAAAGATTCTATTGTCTTTTTTTGGGGTACATGCAATAGAAAAATCTCCATATACAGAGTTGCTTAACAGACTTGATGGTATTTGGTGTGTAAGAGCAGGTTCCTTTAAAGGAAGTAAATCTTTCCCCACTTGTTTCTTCCCATATAAGAAAAAGTGAGGCATAATTTAAACTTTTTTTCTTTTTTTCAAAATTCTCAGCAGCTCTTATCCTTCTCACTTCAACCCCAGGAAAATAATATTTTT
This sequence comes from Rhabdornis inornatus, assembly GCA_013397075.1. Taxonomy (NCBI): domain Eukaryota; kingdom Metazoa; phylum Chordata; class Aves; order Passeriformes; family Rhabdornithidae; genus Rhabdornis; species Rhabdornis inornatus. Next base: position 3,842,869 of record VWZS01001621.1, on the reverse strand, counting down.
TTTTATAGTCTGAAAGTATGATTTAAACTCATATATTTCACACCTCCTATTAAATTAGTCTTAAATGCTGGTGTAATTCAACAATTGGCAGAATGCACTGAAGACACACAAGAATGCAAATCTGGGACTGTGGGAAAGAAGATGTGATAGAAAGGTTTACTAAATAAAGTATTAAAAAGTAAACAAGTAATAAGTAAGTACATAAATAAATAAATAATGAAGAAGAAATAAGTAAGACTAAGACTAAAATAAATAATAAAAAAGTAATAACAAACATAAATAAACTGTAGTGCTACAACCTCATGGCCCACTGATACTTTGTATATCACAGGAACCCGCAGAATGCAGGAACTCTAGACAGAAGAATGTACAAAAAATACTCGGAATAACATTTAGCTTTGTACCCCTGAAAAACTATATGTACTGAGCTAAATTTGGAAAAAAAATCCCAAAGAATACTATTAAGTGTTGCTGGTTCCCACTAAACACTAACCAGGTTTGAATTCCAAGGTGATCTTAGAGTTTTTGTTCTCTTATTTATAATACAATGAAAGGAAACTTTGAAATGAAAAGTCATTTCAAGCAGAAAATCCCCCTGAAACAAGCAAACAAACAACCAACCCTAACCCAACCACAATATTTATATTCATTTCTGATGAACAGGAAGAAGTGTTAAGGCAGTCTATTAAAGTCAAGTAGAACCTGGTGGGTTTCTTGCCTTGGTAACCCTTACCACCACTTGGGATAGTATTGGGAAATAAGTGAATGATTGCCTTGGAAGGACAAATGGTTTAGCCTGACTTGACACAAAGGCTCCATCATTTGTAATGGACAGTTAAATAAGAAATTTTTCCCTCCAACCAGGCTCATTTTAGGGCAATTATAAGGAGCATAATACGGAGTGATACGTTATGTCTCTTACGTATAAATAAGGAGGAGTTTTTCTGAACATTCCATATTTTAGGGTTTTTTGTTATCTGTACAGAACACCAAGAACAGCTAAAGCAGCTGTTTTACACTAAGTCCCAACTTGACAGATTTTGGAGTTTTGTTTGATCAGCTGCAGTCAACATGTTTTGGAAACCAGGAGCCAGTCCTCTCAGCAAAGTATGAGTGGCAAAACTGAGTTATGATTGAAATCTAGCCTTGCTCTAATGGAGATATGGAGCCAAATAACTACAGCAGCACTTGGATCCTTTAGCTGCCATGTCCTGGGCCTAAGCACTCAGTTCTGGCTGAAAATGGAAAGATATCCACAATATTTACCTTTGATGCCATGCTTATAGAATGATCAGTCATAAGAAAAAGCTGTATATTTATCATACCCCTGCAAACCAGAGAAACGATGTGAGTTTACCAAGAAACACAGAGAAAATAAAATATTTTTAAAAACAGTCATTCTTCTTCTTTAATGAAAAAGGAATGCGAACTCCAATTTCTCAAATCTTCGAAAAAAGCAATCTAAACCCAGAACCATATTTTTAAATGTCATTATGTTTAGTTCATTTCCTAAAAGAACAGGATTTTGAAAAACTTAAGGCCTGAGTCAACAGAAATATTTGAAAGTTCAAGGAGTGCAAATGTCTGCAACCAGCATAGCTCGAACTGGCTGTTCAAGCAGAAACTCTGAGAGAACTGCAAGGTCCTGCTGGATTCCAGGCTGAGCACAAGCATTTCCACTGAGTACTTCGGGAGGACAAGTGCTCATGATGATTTCTAAGAGTCCCTTCCATACGATAATTTCCTGATTTTATTTAATTATAAAAGTAGCAACACTTGCGTGGACATATCCACAAATATTTTCTCTTAGAAACACCGTAAAATTAACAACTTAAAATATGCAATAATTGAGCAGAAGCTTAACAATTTTATGTAGTTTGAAGGGTTTAGGCACTCAAGTTTGAAAAAAAGGTCCAGAAATCTTAGAAAGAAGTAGAAAAAAATAAGCTTTTTGTTATCTAAATGTCCAGCTTACAGAAACAGAGATAGGGGCAAAACACCAGTCATGGTTTAATATTTTTTTACATAATGGATATACATTTATAGGTGTCACGAATTACATTTTTTATGTGATATAATCCAATATTATGCACAATAATTAATGTTTTTTAATTAATAACCACTATTTTGAAAGAGCAGAATGCTTAGTTCTAAACCCAATTTCACTTGTTTCCCAAGTATCTGAAAGGCGCTGAACAACTCCAGCCTCTAATGACTTTGTAATCCTATTTTGCACTTGGCTTATTATAGCAACTTGCATTTCTCTTCAATGGCTCAATCCTGCACAGTAGAAAGATCTAGTCCTGATCCAGCAAAGCATCCTGATTCCTGCAGGTTGCATCCAGATCACAGTCTGCAAACACTTCCTCTTCAGTAAAGATGATAGAAGAAGTAGAAGTGAAAGTCTTAACACTGCTTTGCCAACACAGAAGAAAGCTGAAAAAGGCTTATGTAAAGAAGGTAATAAAATGAACATATTGCAATAAATTGTTTTCTTTATGGATCAAGGCACTGTCTGATTTGGAACTGTAACTAAACCACAATTCCCTTCCTGAGATGATTCTTGGATATACCTTTCCCTACTGAAGCAGCTGAACAACTGTTCAGTCTAGCTTTTTATTTACTCTCATCTGTATTGTCATCTCACACAATAAAATAACTTGAATTTTCAAGCTGGGTTTTTCAGATAGTGAGTGTTATGTTCATGAACTAATTATACTTTTTAATACACCTCCTTGCTTTTATATTTGAGTTACCATTATCTCAAGTGTTGGAGGTTTTTGTAACAAACTCCATTTGTTATTAATTAGTATGTTTCTAACCAAATAATGATCTATAATATTTACATGTAACAGCTGCTAAATTTTGCTGCACTTACTCTGCCCTACACAAAAGCAAGTATAAAATTATTGCCTTTTAGGAAAAGGGCTCCATTTAATGTTAATACCCCTGGGTTACTGTATCTTGATCACTCTGGAATTCCTTCAGTGCATTTTATGTGTACAACAACTCAGAACAGTGGTAGAAGAATGGAAAATAAATACAGGAAATGACAATTTCTTTTAAGAAGTAATACTGTATTAGATGTCTTTGGACAAAGGAGGGATGAAAGGGGGAAATGGTTCTTTTAATGACTGGGGCACTCTATTTGGGCTTCAATAGGATCTAATGCATCAATTTGAACAATGAGAATAATTACTCAATGACTTTTGATTTAATTTTCTTGGCCGGCTCTGGGACACTGCAAAAGGAACCCAGCTGTTCCTTGATTGCACATTTGATATTAAATGGTGTTATATTTTCCTCAGTGCAATGCAGAGAGTTACTAACACAGCAAGTCAGTTACTATGTATGTTCTCTGTAATACTCTGATCTTAGCAAATTGAGAAGAGATTTCATAAAAGAATCAGGTAAGGAAGAAAGATAAAGCACACCATGGAAATGCTGTATATGCCACTCTGATATACATACAGCAGGACTGGACTTAGGGTAACTGTATAACTGTGTTGTATATACATAGAGATTGGATCTAGCAATAAATGCAATTGCACAGTTAAGCTAAACTACATTTGCCAGTTCTATTTAGTAAGTGTTTGCATAGCCTGTACCATAGGACTGTGATCATTCATCTTCCAGTCTATTCAAGCACACTGACATAATCTAACAACATCAGCTTTGAAAAGATAAACATAAACCCAAGCTACACTAATTTTTTTTTTTATTTGAAAGACAGGTCTGATTGAATACATGGTTTACTTTATGTTAGAAGTCAACAGTATTTAATGGTATCATAGGAGCTGGAATCCATGAGAACTGCAGCTTTTGAGACTCTTTGACACAGGCAAACTATGTATGTAAAGTGTTCAGATACAGGTTTAGTTGTCTTACCCAAAGAAATGAAGTTTGAGGGCTTCAATTTATACCCTCTGCTACCACAGAAAACGGTGGTAGCTAATTCCCATGCTTTCTGGAAGAGTGGTGATAAAGAAACTAGAAACACAAAGTCCGTAAAATTTAAATTGAGGGTTCTTTGTCCCAAGGCATTAATGTTGTGTATGCTTGTGGTTTGAAGAGAATTCGCCCCACACCATCACTTCTTGCTTTTTAGTCATGGTGCATAAAAACTCTCTCTCATTTACTCAAATCTCATTCACATTTATTCAAGAAGAATGAAACTAACTAGGAATATCTATTTACACTGTTTGGGTAAGTCTACTGGTAGCATGAGCCAAAATACAATGACCTTTAAGATGAATTTAAATTAAAAAAAAAAAAAAAAGACTTTTTTTTTTAATTTCCACTCTTTTAAAATATTCCAGATTAGTATTTTAAAAATATTTCTACTTTTGCACCTACTGCCTGAAGAATGATAAATGCTCAGCTTAATTTATTTTCCATCTGGTAACAGGCATTTACTTCCTTCTAAAGATGACTGATGCGCTGATCACATTTCAATGCAAGAAAGTATCACCAAATAAGGCCAGAATTTTCCATTTGCTTCTGCTGTATTTAGGCAATACTTGTTCCCAAGAATGTTCTAGTTTTTCACCCATATTTAGAAAATGTATTGTGTACCATGGTGAGATAGTCTGATTCTTGCCAGATTTGAACAAAAAGGCAACACAACGTTAGATAATTTTAGTCATAATGATACCATTCAGTGGAATCACAGTTATGCAATGCTATGTTTTCACAGCATTGTGGAGTTGTGTTAGGATACTAATTTCTTGGCATTGTAGCCCAATTATTTTCATTTATGAACTCATAGGATGGAGGGAAATTTGCCATGCTAAAATTTGAAGCGGTGCTTTAGCTTTCTACTTTGAGTCCACTGTTGCACATACACTATTACCATAATAGCAGAACAACTCTGCTATTACAGGACAGGCAAATCAGATGGATTTAAAAAATAGAGGAACACTGTCAGGAATTTTTTGATGAACTGTAAAGGAGAGGAGTTTAATGTGTAGAAAAGTCACGTATGAAGCAGATTTCCTTTATGGAATGTAAACCAAAGCAAAATGCGTAAGGAAAGGTACCATCTTGTTCTCTTCATCAACTGAAGTTTATGCAGACATCTCTTAACATAACACCTGCCACAAAAATAAAGAAAAATACAGTATGTTTGGGAGACAAAAGTGTCAATTATTTTCTTTAAATTCCTAGACAGTCATGGCTCTGACTCATCCAATTTTCTCAGTTTAATAAAATATGACCCTGTGGGAGTAGCCTGTTGCAAAATTTACCATAACTATCTTCTGCCTCCAATGTGAGAAATGAATTCTGAACATGTGGACAATTTCTCCTTTTTTTGGTTAGTTAACTGTTGAGGTACCTCTGTGTAGCTTCTATCCCGATCATTCTGGCAACATGGAATTTACACAATACACAAAACTTTGATAAGGACCTCTGAATTAACATAAACTTTTACAAGAACTTTTAAAAGAGGACAAAATTAAGGGGGGTGGAGGGAGAGGGTGAGGAATAAAACCCAGAATAACGATGAAATAAAAAAACAATTAAGCAATTCACCAAAGCTACTCAAAGTACCTCAACACCAAAAGACAAAGACTCGATATTAAGCTCAATTCATAAAAGACACTTAATGTGCCAAGCAGAACCAAGCAAGGAGGTGATATCCATTTCAGTGTTTTAATTGGTTTGGTACTGCCACAGACAGTCACAAATTAAAACAAAAATAAAAGTGAAATAAAAAAGAAGGAACATAACACTACATTTTTTCCCTTTCCCTAAGTCTGATCAAATTTTATTGTACTGAGTTTGCAGCTTATAAGCAGTGATTTGTGTATAAGCACACTGGAAACATGACATTCAGCCAAAATTCTGATCTTCTCAAATAAACAGTTTTTATTCAGAGTGTTTCTGATTCAGTAGCAGACATGCCTTCCTGTGCAAACTCATGGCAACTGACAATGTGAGAAATCGAGACATCACCAAGCCCTTTGGCTGTGCTGGGAGTTTCCTGGGGGTAGGTTGGCCACAGTAAATTGTCCTTAGCTGTGAATTTCACTTTCCTCCCGAGACTCTAAATCTCCTGACCTCTGAGTCACATTTCCAAGTCCACATACTCTCCATCTGCTTGTTTGCAGAGAAGGGAGAGGATGAGTGTCTGCAGAACTAGAGAGGAGATTGAAAGGAGGTGATGTCCTGGGTTCAAGGTAAAAAGGGACATCTCTGTATTAATGGGGTGCTGTGGAAACTTGGCCTCCATCAGTAGGAAGTGGTTCATCTACTAAATGCATAACAAGCTGGCACATCATTTCAAATGGAAGCAACCAGCAGTACGAATTATGACAGAAAAAATCCTTTATATCCTTAATGCTCGTGAACACTGACAATTGGCAGAGTAGATAAAATTTCACGGTGTCCAGGAAAAAGAGAATTTGTGCTTTTCTACCATTATAGGGTTTGAACTGAAAACAAATGAACAAAAATTTTAGTGTAAAGTATGTAGGAAGCCTGACAAGATTTTTCTTGAATGCTCCTTATTTGCTTGTTTAGAGCTAGAATATTAAAGCAACATTTAAATAAGCCTATGTTTGCAATTATGTACTCTTAAGAGTAAGAATTGATGTAGGCTTATGATCTTGCTTAATTTTAGGGACGGAAATTTTAGTTTGTTTTTATGTGCAATTCAATTTATGCCCAGAGTAAAGCAAGTTAATAGGAAAATGTCACTAAGAATCTGAATATAAAATAGGTCATGAAATTGCTGGCAGATCAGGGAAAACCTTTCTTAGCAATGGAAAGACAAGAAAAAGAATTGACCCATGTTCTAGAATTATTAATGAATATTTCAGATAAAAGATGTATGTTGTTTTTTTGTTTTCATCTCTTACTCTGCATTGAAACACTATGTTATTTATGGTGATACAGATTGCAATAAAAACTGTGCTTACAAAATGCCTTTTATTCAATACCTTCCATGCAACTTAAATATTATGTTCACAAAATCTCTCCTTAAATCCCACTCCACTTCTTAAACTACATTAATTTTTTTTCAATATCTGAGCTCTTATAAATAGAGAGAGTTGGTTGCATACACTGTGGAAGGATCTGTCCTGCAATATGAGAATGCAACTTCTCCTAAGTTACAAAGAAGTAAAAAGAAGCACATAGAGTCTGTGTGGTTTGTTTCAAACAATGAGTAAGAGGCCACAGAAAGGTCAGATTTAAGAAATCTCTACTCATGCTCACTACAGTACACAACACTGACCATTCCACTATATTTAAATTATCTCCTAATTGCATTTTCCTATCAAAAAGTATAATTTGAAATGATAGAAGGGAGAAAGATGTGAAACAAAATCGGTTATGTTTTCTTGCTTTTGGGAGATGGGTGATAGTTTCATTACTTATGAAAAAACTTATTCTTAAACCTTTCTGAAAGCAGGTTTTTTTTTTACCTAACTGCCATGTAGTTGGTGCTATAAATCATCAGAGATCTAGATGACTAATGTGTGGAGATTTATATCAGACTCCTACCAAAAAAAAAAAAAAAATGGAAGCAGGTGCTTTGCTAAATAGATATAAAAAATACTATTTCTCTGCTACTTTTCTACAATGTTATCACAGTTGCAAATCATCATTACTTTAATATGTCATAAGGCCAAATACATTCCAAAACTTTCAAGAGCAATCTATCCACTTAAACATACATACCTACACTTATAGAAATATATAGCTTTAGCAGTGAAAGTAGTTCAGCTCATGCCAGTGAAATTAAACTGACAGCTCCTCTAGTACATTTTTGCCTTAATATAGAATCTGTTTTAGTTTCAGTGAGGCTTCATTTTGGTCCATAGCTCCATCTGCATGGAAAAGCTGACAAGAACAGTGTTGCATCCTAGAAGATTTTAACTTTTCATTAAAAAGAGGTACAGAAATGCTCAGAATCAGGCAACAGTTCCCTTTCCTCCTGTCTCCTCACACAGTCTCCTCTCCCCAGTGCCATGATCGTTCAATGATAGTTCTAGTCTTCCAGAGACCTCTGGCAGCAAAGTACTCTTTAGAAGCATGACATAAGAGAAAGAGCTTTGGAACTCTGCTGCCACTGAAGAGAGGGATGAGCTATTGACAGACAATTCCCATGAGGACCTCTAGTCAAAGATTAAGGAACAGCCCTATCACAGTCAGATTTCCTAAGTAAACCAATTCTCTGTTGGTCTCTGTAACCATGTGGCTCGTCCCAAGCTAGGTCAATGGTTTGTGAAGTAGTTACAGGAACCTCTGACAAGAATTTGCAGAAGGGACTGGGAGAGAGGTAAGAGAAAAGGACTATCCCAAACAGGATTTCAGCAGTAGGGAAATTTACTGGTTTCTGTTGTAAGGGAGCAGTAAATGATATTCAGTCTCCTTTCTTGAAAATCCAGGACTACACTATATGGAACACACATGTGGAATAATGCATAAGAATTAAGATGGGGTATAAATTTTCAAAATACTGATTACTACACTGACTGCCTAGACAGATACTCTCAGTCATTCTTAACAGGACTTTCAGATAATATAACCTAACACACATTAGCTATGCCAGCAATCTTAGTGCAAGCTCAGGGCAGGTTAGTGTTTTATACTCATGCAATGCACGCTGTTTTCTCCTGTAAACAAGCACATGAGATCACCCAATTCATTTTTATAATTCCAGCAAAAGCAGTGTTATATATCCAAAGCAGGGTAAAGGGTGCAAAAAGGAGAATACAGAAAAGAGTAGCAAGGTAAGAAGTATAACTCTATAACCTCACCCAGAGCTACCTGAGATTAGGAATGCCCTTTGCTACCTCAGAGAATACTTGCCCACATTCCAGGACCTTTTGGACTAACCACTCAAGTGTAACAATGAAATTGTACACTACTCCAGGAAGGCTCATGAATGGAGGAAACCCAATTTGTATGAAAAAATTGACTTGTACTGTGGAAGTCTAAACAGGGAAAGTGAACATCTACCTCACCAGTAAGTATGAAAGATGTATATTTATTTTAGATTTCCATCAGCGATTTTTTCAGACATGTTTAGTGCAGTGTCCAGGAAAAGTGAAGAGTAACTAGAAATATGAGAAGATGGCCCTTTGAGAGTGCATGTAATTTCAACCTATACTACCAAAAGCTACTATGCAGAGATGCAGAGGAAAGTTCACTTAATTCTTTCTTCCTCTCTGTCTTCCCAAACCTAAGGCAGGAATTAGCAAAAGAAATAAATAAGTAAAATCAAGGCCATAAATTGAGTTATTTTATGAAAAGAGAAATGCACACTTTTAGTCTGAAATGCTTAGCAGCCATTCACAGCAAAAAAAATTATGTGTTCAGAGCACTCTTTAGTGTCCTGTAAGCAGAGAGCATGTTGCATGCATCATCTTTGGCACCTCTATATTTAGTCCATTTCAGACCTGGAAAGTAGTTTGGAATCTATTGCAAGATAGGTACCATCTGACCAGCTATTGCAGAAATTCATATCAGAAGCCTAAACTGCCTACAAGCTCAGACACAATAATTTTGGTTGTTTTTTATTCAGGTGTTGAACACTTGGGTCAGCTTAAACAAATGGACTTCTTCAAGCTGGAGGCCCAGGTTGCTGAAAAGACAGTGTTTCATAAGTACAACACCTAAAGCTTGCAAACCTCTACACTACAAAGAGAATTCTGAAGGAGGTAGAAGCTTGGTCACAATAAGTTTGTGGATCAGGTACCAAGTGAACAAGTAAATACACATGGCATTTGTTCACCCACAGCACAGCTTTCAAAATTCATCTTTATAGAACATTTCAGATTTGACAAATTCACAGAACTCAAAGGACATTTTTCCAACCAAGCAGAAGTCTGAGGCACTGAGTCAGAGTACTGTCATAAAGAAGCAGATGACCCAAAAACTTCTTTGGTGTTCTGATAACAATCTCAGCAGAGAGGGAATGATGGACTGCAGAGTGAAATCCTTTGGGGGTGTTTTGCTCATAGAAAGCTACACATATTTGCTGATGACAGGATTGGAAGCCTAGTTATAGGTGCCCAGGCTGCATTCCTTCTACCTGCAGGTACAGGGATCTTGTAATCATCTACTCTGCCTTTCCAAATTATCAAAATATACAAAACACAATAAGGCACACTTCACTACAACAGTCTTCCACAAAGACAAGAGCCCCAAGAGATAGAGAAAATACTCCTCTGAATTTAAGAAATGGTAAATTCTTTTCAGCATTAAAATTATACCCTTAATTTCTATTATGAATGTATAGACCTCAGCTTCCATCTATTGTTTCTTCTTAGAATTTTATTTGGTATAATATAAAACATTTAAACACCTATGTTTTTCCTCTTAAATTAATCACATCAGTTCTTGAACTTCTCAATTAATAGATTGATGTTAAAGTACTATTTTTTTCCTTTTTATTCAGCACTGAATATTTTTCTGGCTTGATTCTTTCCAACAAAATTTTTAAAATGTGGACAAATTCAAAGGCAAACAGCACTCCAGTTTTCCCACTGACATTGGTAAAATCACTAGTCTGTTTCTCTGGAATGTCATAATATTTTTAACACTAGTACTGTGGGAGCTCATGTGGAAATTCTTGCCTGTTGCGATCTCAGATTCTCTTCAGAGTTGGTTTTACAGATGACTGTCCCTCATTCAGAATTTGTCCTTCTCATATGTAACATTTTGCATCCAATATTACTCAGTATGCCTGTCTTATTTATCATGCTGCCTCACTCGGTCTCAAGGAAAAACTTTTCAATTCACGTGATTGAAATCCCACCACTATGGCCAACAACATTTAATTAACTGGCATTCTCTGCCAGCTCAGGATCAACAACCCAACAAAAAACCCACAATACTAGACATTTTAAAACCAGCAATAAACACCTAAAAACTTTAGAAAACCTTTGTATAATCCACCAGATGGATGTTGGCTCCTCACAGTGCCCAGCACAGCTTGGTCAGACCAAGCCAAAGGTTCCAATCAAAGGGGTCAATATCTGGCAGCATCACAGAAGTGGTTTTGCTCTGTTTTCTAACCCGTCCAGCTTTAAAAGTTTTATGCTTCATTCAGAATCTTATTCAAGCTTTGTTTTTTGGCTTTTTAAAAATTATTTTTTATTATTGGAGGGATCGTTGTGTTTTTTCCTAGTTTGTTTCTGGTTTTGTTCTTTTTTTGTTCAGTTTTCCTGTTTAGCATTATCAGTTTTGGGAAATGTCCTCTCAGCTCAGTTAATCTTATTCACCTAATTTACCCTCAGATACCCATCCTAACAGACGTACTTATCAAGGTCATTTTGCTAATTTACACTTATATTAAGTGTAATTTTCTGTCAATTATTTTTCTAGAACATTGGTACAATTATTGCAAAAAGAGTTACAATATCTATATAACCCATTAAAAATACTTTCTCACGATACTTACTTTTAAATATCTTACAAGTGCTTCTAAGCTAGTTAAATATCCTATGTGTTTTAAAGTTTGAGTGTACTTTATTTTCATGGTAACTTCTATCTACCAGCCAGGCAGTATAAAAAGGGTCAAATATTTTTCTTGATAGAAATACTTCCCATAATACCATACTATTGACATTAAATTTTCCCTGCCTTAAGTTTCTATCAGTTGAAACCTGTATCGTATTTCCAGTTACTTTGCCTAAAATTTATGTTGGGGAAAATGGACAATAGTTACCACGTCCATATAAGTTTCACTCATCAGCATCATTAGAATGTTTTCTAGATACATACTCTAGACAACTTTTTGAAAAAGTAAACCATTACTGTTGATTTAAGAATACTTGTCCTCTAATAAATATTCCCAAAAATCCTTTCACTTGCTTTCTCTTTTCACAATAAAACATTTTAATTATTTTTTTTTCCAGATACAGAATAGAAATATTAATTGAATTATTCTGACAGCTATGCACCACTACTGCCAATAGCTCTTCACAGGATGTGGCCAATAAAAAGAACAAAAAGAACAGCAATACTCCCTTATTTCTCATCCTATGACCTCAGTTGTTTCCTTTTATACCTTATTTTTAATAGAGGTTGTTATATGATTTCCTTTTTTTCCCTATGCACTAGTTTGTTTTGGTAACAGTTTTGGTTTAACTGTTAAATTTTTACTTCCTTTTCACTTCTATCAAAGACAGACTCAAAGTCAAATAAGAACTCTTTTATGAATTGGGTTTTTCTATGGCAAAACACTATATTCCTAGAAACTGACCAGTTTATATTCACAGCCTTCTGTTTATATGTCCTTTCCAATCAATTTTTCTCATAATTTTCATCAGGTTTAGAAGATAGGTATTTCTGAAGCAGCATCATTGACTGCTTTTTATCTTTGATTTGCCATAGGCAATCATCAACTTCATCTTACTTTGCCACAAGAAAAAAAAAAAAATCTTATCTGGATGATATTTTAAATTAGATGCAATACCTTTTGTGATAGGAATTTATTATCTATACTTCTTTGCAACTCTTAATGACATTCCACTACTGCTGCATGACATTTTCGTCCATATGCTCAAACCTGAAATTTCCCATTAAAAAATGCAATTATTTTTTCCACATGTTATGGAAAGTTATCTGAGGACTAAGGCATCCTCCACTATGGTTTGATTCAGTAGTCTTTAACAGATACCTCCAGGCCTTTACTTAATGTATGTAACTCAATCTTCAAGGCCAGACCACTCAGGAAAATGCACATTACAGAGAGAGGGATATCAACATGAACATTCACTGAAGGTGAGGTTTTCTGACCTCTTTCTGGTTCAAAGGAGAAATCCATTATGGTTTTAATTCCCTGCACCATATACAGCCAAAATTCACACGGGCGTTAAATGCAATAAAACTCTTATTGAAGTAGTAGACTTGCACTGCATATGAGCAGCCTGAAAGGCTAATGGGGTCACCATCCTTCCCCTCTGGTAGCTGTGTCATCAACAACCTTAACAAAAATGAACCTCAGTTCTTTAAAGGATGTAACAAATATAAAAGCTTTCCTCCGGAAAAATAATATTTAACCACTTGTAGAAGATAAGGGCTGTCCAATAAGGGCTCACAAACTGAGTAGGGGCAAAGAAAATCCTTGTAAAACCAAACAGCTAAGGACCCTTAACACAGCATACATGCCCTTTGGCAAAAAAGCTCATGGAATTGAATATATTTGTGAACGCTTCATTTGAAACTTGCATGTACTGAGGGAGGGAAAAGTATGATTCCTTAACCTTCTTCTTTCTGTCCCTGTAAAGCCTCTTCCAGCTTTTAAAAGGAAAACTATAGCATTTTTGTTAAACTGATTATAACATGTCACAATATTCATTTATTGACATACATACTTAATACACAGAGATTACGCTATCCCGAGGACTGAGAATTCAGACCTAAAATATGTAATTTTAAAAACAGCTGCTTTTTTAAATATAATATGAGGTTTTGCTGTGGCAGTGAGATTAATTCATCAATTATTTCATCACACACTGATGAAAAAGATGTACTAACACCTGGAATGACAGCAGGGATGACAAAGGAACATGGAACCTTTGGAAATTTTGAAGCCTGTAGCATATTAACTCAAAATGGTGTTTGGATCATCTTTTTATATCTGTAAATATAAATACTTTTTCTATTATATATCTCTGGAAAAAAAAGAAAAAAGAAAACAAAAACCTACAAAGCAAGATCAGTCCTGCTGAAGTAATTGCTAAATATCTGATTGAGATCAGTTGGGGAAAAACTGGGTTTAGTTCTCACAACGACAGAAGAAAAAGAAATAGAATTTAACTGGTTGCATGGAATAGTTGCTACAGAACCAACTAGCTCATACATTTTACAATGCTAAATGATGACTAAAAAATGGGCATTAGTGAATAAAAACCCCTCAATTCTTTTAATTAATTCCTGAAAGACAGAAATCTCACTGATACCAGTTCATGGAGAGACTGTCATCCTCTTCTCTTACATGAATAGTCCACTAATAGCTGTTTTTGGAGATTAACAATAAAGTAAAATGATGAAGATCCAGTATGATGAAACTTTCATCCTCTACTCCCCTCCATAATAAGTTCCAATCAAGACAACGGAATCTGATGATCTTCAGTAATTTGATGAGTGGGCACAGTGCACGAGAAATGAGGTGAGTACCCCTCATCCCAATCACAGATGGCAACCTTTTTGCCATTGCAAAGATTCTGGGGTAAATTCAAATTACTTGAACAGAATTAGTGCCTGCTTAAGGTCTCAAGATAGTCTTTAGCTTAAGATCATGTCTAAGGCGTGATGATAAGCAGTGTGAGGAAACCTGCACTGCTATGGCTCTTGCTGCACCACCCCACACTGATAGCCTGCTCTCTGTGTGCTTGGCTTTATTTCCCATGTAACATGGCATGGCAGGGAAGAGATTATTGCCACGAAAGTGGAGAAAGGCTTGTAAGCAAAATCAAAACGTGCTGCAGATCTGAAGGACACTAATACTTTCTGGAACTTGCTATGACTGTTTTTGAGCATCAAGTCAGATCCTTTGGGCAGTCATTCTTATAAGTATGGTGAAATAGAAGCAGCGACTCCTGGGCCTTCCAGAAGTCAGGTCATACTATACTGCCCATACAAATGTGAAAGGAAACCATATCCATATTTCTGAGGATTATTTTAATGCACAGGACTGTATGAATCCTATAATCCCATAGCTGTCAACTGATTCCTCAAACACAAAGAATATTAACGAATGCTCTGGATTGCTGGTTTGCAGAGAAAACATCATTTATTTAACTTATCTTGCTGTGAAACTTCTGAGTAAGCTTTATCTAGTTGCAAGTGAAATACTTGTTGATGGAATCTTTTGCTTTGTTTGGAGGGTGGTTGGTTTCCTTTTTAATTCTGCTGGTTCCTGGTTATATTGCTCCCCCACAGTCCTGACATAACAAGTACAAGCTTGGCAGCAAAACTATGGTAGATTTTATTCAGTGGTCTGATGCTGCCTCTCTCCCTTTCATGAGCAGCAAAGGTAAATTTTGTCTTAGCACTGTGAAAACAGAATTTCAAGACTTGTTACAGTGGTGTTAGTATTTAAATTTACACAAGCTATGGTATATACCTGAAATGCATTTTAATATTCCCGAGGAATAGATTCAGTCCTGGAAAAGTTCATTGTTGTTTCTAATTGTCAGCGACTGCTACACTTTGCTTGCCTGCAGCTATCCAATTAACATATCACCACTACAGAAAATATTGTAATATGCTCAATGTCCTAACAACAGCAAGTCTCACACTCCACTTCTATCCAACAGTTTCCTTCTAATTGGGTTTCCAACATATTAGCAAACATCAGTGAAGAGCATACAGGCAGATATGCCATCAGATAATGCAGCCTGCAAACACCTTTTCCTATTGCTGTGCAAAGCTCTGCCACGGACCCAAACCTGGTAGTTTAGAATATCGAGAGAGACAGAGAGAGAAGGAAGAAAAGCTCAACTCCAGAAGTGGAAAACATGTAACTTGTGCCCTGAGATATCGCTATGGCAACATTTAAACAATGAACAGAAAGCCCTGCAGGATTCTGCTCTCGCTTCCTTGGATACCAAATGTAAATCCTGATTCTCTTTCATTTTGTGCATGCACAAGCGTCTGATTTTTGCCCTTTTCGCTTACAGATAGCAAAATATCCAGGCCCCCTACCAAGAACTATGCATTAATTCACTTCCATGTGCTGCAGCTTGTGAATATGCAACTAAAACACACCACTGGCATAATCATCTCCCCTTTTGCACCCCCATTTCTACCCTTTAGGAGAAATAAATGACCATGATAGTGCAGCTAAATAACAGGTACTTTTTTTTTTCCCTGAATAAAATCATTAAATAAGCCACTCTAAAGTGTCACAAGCCAATTCCCAATGTCTTCTGCCATGACAGGAAGTAGAGGCAGGTTCCTTTCCAAAGGCTGCTCCTTCTCCAAGCTGCTAGACTCAAACATGCTGCACGGCTGCCTTCCAGATCAGCATGGCTGCTGCTATTCCTAAATCCTTCTCATCTGGGTTATCCTGTGGGGGCTGAAGGAGGCTTGTTTTGCTTTATGATTTTCACAGAGCAGCTGGCAATAGGATGAAAGGCCCCTGAGAACAGTAACCCGAAATCCAGTCAGCTTCACTACTCTAAAAAATACTTAGCAGGTGCCAACTGCATGTCTTCAGAGTAATTTTCATCCCAGACTGAAAATGGCACTAATTCCAGCACCCTTCCCTCTCCCCTTGTTGCCTCACTAGCCATCAGAAACAGAAGCATGTCTCCAAGCCAACACGAAGCCACTCTGGAAGGCTGAGATGGAGGCTCTCTCTCTCTCATGCTGCTGCTGTGCAGAGTGCACTCACTCCTTCAGTGAATACACTGCAACTTGGATAGCCCAGCTTGGGATTTTTCACCAGCACCAAGCTCTCTCAAAACGTGCTAAAATCTTGTCCTGAGCCCAATCCAAAATCTTCCTGCCTCATCATATTGCACCAGCAAGAATCTTCACGCCAAATGGGAGACAGCTTTTTAGGTCACAGGCAAATAATTTTAAAGTCTACATATAGGAAGCCATAGCAACACCTCTGGAATCCCTTTGTTTTTCTCCAGTCCCACACAATTGCTTGTATTGGCTCACATCTACAGCATTTTTTTCTTGGGTCTCACCTAATTTGAAAGCCCATTTTTCACTTGTCAGTGGTATCAGGCTGAGAGATATTGTGACACAATTTGCCGCTCCAGCAAACTGAACCTGCTTCAATTCTAGATCAGTACAAATCATTCCTGACGTGAGGAAAGATACAGACCAGCCACCCCCTTGAATTAATAACTTACACTTTGCCTGAAGTTTGAGGCATGTGATCTCTGACCTTCTGGAAAACAATTAGACCAAACAGAGCAGGACCTTCGAATACAGCTTTATCTTTCCTCCTGTACAAGCATTTAGTGCCTAAATATACACATAATGGCTCCCTGTACAGTGCCAAAAGCCCAGATGCCTGGGGGCACTACCAAAAATATCATCCATGGTTTGAAGAGCAGACAGCCCTCAGGACCAGCATATGCCACTGAATGACACACCTGTGCTCAGACACCTGCCAGGGAAGCAGCAGAGACAGCCAGCTCCAGCTTCTGGTAGAGGAGATTTGTTGCTTCTCACTTAGCTGGATGTTTGGATGAATGTTTTGGCTATTTATTTTATGATCTGCCCTTTGGGGTCTGCACAAATGCTGGGAAAGGCTATACTCATTGCCACTTTGATATTGAATGAGTTAAACTCTGGGTTGTTCCATGTGTCTTTTGGCTACTGTATTAAGCGAGTGATTCACTGAAGTGTGAAACTGTTGCCTCTTTGGAAGCAGACACACATCCCTAGCTTTTTAATGTTGACAAGGTTTGCCTATTTCAGCCCAAACTAGTGACTAAATTTTCCCAGTGCCTCCTTATCATTTCAAGAAAATACTCCTGCTAGTTATTGTACAAAATGAATGGGGCACCTATGACAGCCTTCTATTGTCCAAAACTGGAGTTGCTCTATCAAAATTTCTGTTTATGTGTTCACTTGACAGCAATCCAGGAAAAAGCTTGGTGATGCCTTTTCCTTAGCCAGCTTCTTTTTCCTTCAGTAATTACTGAGCAGCAGCTTAACATAAATTTAGCTTTTCTATTACTGCAACTGCTGATGTAAGTGTAGCCCACAACAGGGCACAGACTTATCATGATACATGAAAGAACGAACGAGAGAGAGTTTTGCACTTATTTTCAGATGCTGACAAACTTATTACCCATTTAGTGTCCCACCAGGAAACATGGGCCCAGAGAAAAAAAGGAGGCTAAAGCACTTCACACTGAAACGATTTAGCTATATTGAGAAGGATGAGAGTAATTGGAACTGGAAGTAACAATTTTTGCTGTGCCTGCTTCCTTCTTTCTCTGAACACAACTGCACAAAGGGTCTGATTTGTTCGCGTGGCCAAACAAAAACTCACAGAGATTTCCTTAGAAGCAGAATTGAACCCTAAATCTAAATCCTTTTCAAGTAGCCAATGTTTAAGAGGCATGACCTCCAAACAGAAGCACATGGGACACGTTTGAGAGGCAGAAGTCGTCATTTCCATTATGCCAAAAGATTCAGGACATTTACATGTAGTAACAGTAGGAATGTAAGTGAATGGAGAAAGGGGGAAAAAGGAGGAGGCTAATAATGGTATATGTATTTATCCAGGGAAATTACAGCTCAGTTTTGAGTTGTTTCATGCAGGCAGCTTGGCAAGTGAGAAATGCTGCCAGAAATTAAAAGAGCTAAAATCTGGATCTACCAACGCTTCTTTCCTTCCTGACTGCTCTCTCCTTATCCAGAATACTGCTGCTAGAGAAAAGTAAAATGAATGGCAAAGCTAGTTTTGCACCTTGCCTGCCAAAAAAAAAAAAAAAAAAAAAAAAA
>VWZS01001621.1:3743631-3824416 GCA_013397075.1 Rhabdornis inornatus | reverse complement strand
AAAAAACAAAACACTGTTCACCACCCCCCAAAAAAAAAAAAAAAAAAAAAAAAAAAAAAAAAAAAAAAAAAAAAACAAACAAAAAAAAACCACCAGAAAAACAATCCAGCAAAAAACCATTCATATTCAATGGCTCATTTAATTAGTTGTTCCTCCCTCTCATTCTGCACCAGTTTTTGGCCTAATACATTCAGCTGGAGCCTTAACATGTGAAGGCCAAGGTTGAAGAGGGCAGAAGTGAGGGAGGACAGAAGGGGAAGAAAAAGAAAGAAAACTCCCCTACCCCAGAGCTATGCAGTCATGCCAGGCAAGGGGACAGGAACAGCACTCTTCCCCACAAGAAAACATGGATCTCTATTTTAAACATCACGTTATCCTCCCTTTATTCCACACTCCCACATGACATTTCTCCAGGAAGGGAAAGATATTTACTGGTCTGTTGCACATCATCGCTAATTTGTGAACCCCACCATTTACAAACGACTTTTAAATTATTTTCATTACCAGCATAATAATAATTAAAAAAAAAAAAATCTCCTGACAGGTCAGAATCCTCTCACTGTCAATCAAAGTAAATCGCTTTCAACTGCCATGAAAGTCCAAGGGGACCCTGACGGATTCACCACAAAATCACAAAGAATTTCCTCGGAGATCCAGAGGGCATGGGTGGCCAGTACAGCAGTTCCCTAAACTCCTCTTCAATAGAAGAATGTCCTCTCTCTGCCTGTTACTGTCCTTTCTTAGCAAGGGAGGAAACATGCCATTTCTCTTAGAGCTGCATCCTCAAAATCCATAAAAGCCCCTGCCCCACACCCCCCCACTCCCGCCAAAAGCCATCCTTCACCTCCCTGCTTGATTACAAAATGTTCCTGTTAATACACCATATCGATCTGCAATGTCAGACTGGCTATCAGCATTCAAATTAGAGCCTTGAACTATTTTAAACACTTGGTAAATAAATAAACCTCCTCTGTGCATCTAATCCCATGCAACTTGCATCCGTTTGTAGAGACTCGGCAATCAGGCAGCATCCCCTGCTTACTGCAAGGGCTTTCTCAAAAGATTTCTTTGCTAGTGAACATTTACAAATGCTATGGAGACATGCAGGCAGGTGTCTGCAACACCCTACCAAGGCTCGAGTTTTAGGAATTTGAGCCACTGTGTGAGAATTCAGTTCTATCCTCATTCCTTCTCTTCCCTCTTCTCAGCCGCCCCCCTCCAGCCGTTATCAAAATACAGCCAGGTTCTTTATTCAGGTGGGGGGGAAAGAGCTAGAAAAGAGGAATAAGAATGAAAGAAGAGAGGCAATGGGGCACATTCCCTTTTCCAAAAAATAATAGAATGGAAAGTGTACTCACTGTATCCTCAAAGACTATCCAGCTGGAAATCCGAGTGATTATGAAAAACCAGGGTGGGGGAGGGGTTAGAAAACTATTTCATTTCAGCAACCAAACCAAAATTAAAAGCAAGAAAGGAAATAAAAGGAAAAGGATATCCAATTGCAATTTCCCAGCAATTTCAGTCCATACAGGTGCCAATCCAACCCAACACTGCTGAACTCTCCCCCTCTGGCAATTTGCTTTCTTCTTCTCTGTCCTTTATTTTCGCTGTCGCTTTCAACTTTTCTGCTTAAAATTTCTGTAGTGGTAATGTTGATGGTTGCCTTCACTGAAGAATAATGGTTTAAAATAACAGGAAAAAAACAAAAATCCTTGAGGAGGATGTATGGTCCTTTTCCTTTCTGAAACTTTTCATTCCACTGTGGATCGTTTGCCTAGTTTCCTTTTTCTGAGGTTTTCTGCCTCTCTGGCTCCACTGCTCCCCATTGCTCTCTATTTGTTTTTTCTCTGGAGAGCAGAAATAACTGTATTTCCTTTTAAGCAATCCTCCATTTGTATTCTTTTAATGTAATTTTGTTGTGACACTTAAGATCCAGGTCTTGCCAGGCAATTTTCTTTTTCCCCCTTCTTTGCTGCACTATCAATTATCCAATCCATGTGCCTCCACATCAGAATGGGGATTCCCATTCTTCTTCTTTTCCTCTATACCCCCACACTCATTTAGAAAAGAATCTCCTTTTGCATTTAAATTTTTATTCCTGTCTGTCAAAACAATAAACTTTTAGTCTCTCTCCCCCCTCTCCAAAGATCTGATTAGATTTCCAATCACAACCCAGTGCGCAATTGGATTTTTGATTTCGGCAAGAAGCCAGCAATCCACAGCATCAGCACCCTCTCCTTGTTTCAAACTCCACGTTATATCCTTTTGCCTACCCTCCAACTCCTCTGCATTTTCATAATTTTACATTAAATGAAATGAAGGAGGGAGGGAGTAGAGAAAAATTCAA
This sequence comes from Rhabdornis inornatus, assembly GCA_013397075.1. Lineage (NCBI taxonomy): Eukaryota > Metazoa > Chordata > Aves > Passeriformes > Rhabdornithidae > Rhabdornis > Rhabdornis inornatus. The sequence continues at coordinate 3,822,069 of VWZS01001621.1, read as the reverse complement.
GGTTCCCACCAGCTGTCATGAATAAATCCATCACCTCGTTATTTTTTTAAACACTTGGGATGGGTATTTTTTAACGCCCACTCTCGCCTTTGACCCCCCCCCCCCCCCCCTCAAAATCCTTCAGTCGTTAAAACTCCCCCGATGGGGCACAAAGAAACCCGAGCTGAGATTTGTCCTCTTAGCTGTAGATTTCAGAAGCACACTTCGCTTTTCATTTTAGCTTCCTCTCCATCTTTTGTCCAGCAGCTATATGAATCCAGAAGCACCGAGACGGATAAACTTCTATTTCTTCTCTGAGGAGAGAGAGGGAAAGAGAGACAGGAAGAAGGATAAAACCTCTCCCGTCTCTGCCTCTTTTCCTCCCTTTCTGTGTTTCAATGCAGGTCTGATCTCATTTCCAAGCTGAGCCTGGTGTATTTCAGATGTACAAGTTGGATTTCCCTTCTGCACAGCAGTGAGTTAGTCTCCCATCTTCTTCCACATGCCAGTTCTCTTCCCCCTTTTCTTCCTTCCTTCCTTCCTGCCTCCCTCCCTTCCGAGATGACACAGTCCCAGGAGCGCAGCCGCTTCTTTCAGCTTTTAGTTTCATCCCTGACACGCATAGCCCTTTGCACAGCCGAAACGCTTCCTTCCTCCCAGGAGCTGCGGCTGGAATTCTGCCGGTGTGAGCATGTAGGGACGCATGGATGTGTACATCCAGCTCCTGACAGCTGCTGCTGCTGCTGCGAGTAGCTCCGCTTCTCAGCCGCTCTGCCTTTCTCTTACTCCCCACCTTTCAGCGGCACCCTAGCATTTGCAAATGTCCCAGGGCCGGTCTCTGGCTACACTCCTCCTTCTTCCCTTCCGTCTTCTCCCCTCTTCTTCTGTTGCAGTTTGTTTTTTTGGTGTGTTTTTTTTTNTTTTTTTTTTTTTCTTCCCCCCTCTCTCCTCTTCTCTCCCCCCCTTCCCTTTTTCTTTGCTTGTGATCAGTAAAATACAATTACCCAATTACCTCCCATCATCTTAGCACGGATTGGTCAATTGCATTAACACTTCATGTCAGGGAAAAGGGCCGGGAGATGCTCCGACGTGGCATTGCTGCCACCTGCTTGACAGACTAGGAACAAACTCCGGGTTACCTTAAGAAATCTCCGAGTCAGAAACCAGTAATTGAAAAACAAGGGATCATCTCAAGAAAAGGAATGTCAAAACTCATTTTCTTAAAAGCCTGCCTGATTCTGACAGTTCAACCAGTTCCAGCCTCGCTGCAATGACAGCAAAATGAAGCGAGGTATAAAGTTGTCTCTGCAAAAGAAGTACAGGGCAACCAGTATTCACAGGTAATAGCTCTGGCCACAGATGCAGAGGCACGATAATAATATGAAACAAGGTATAAAGTTATCCTTGCAAAAACTGTAACAGTGAAAATAATTTGCTTTGAAAGACAATCTGTTTTCCAATTGCAGAAATCAATGTTTGTTTAAAACTTGTATGCACGTACAAATTACCTAAAACTCCATTTTGGCAGTTGTTCAAGGGCAAAAGCCCTTTGAACTGCTTCAAGGTTTCAGTGAGTTTACGTCCTACCTTCAGTAAGCTGTGACAACAATGCAAAATCTGGGCTTGCCTATGAAATCTGCCACAGTTTGATTAGAATGACTTCTAACATGCATTTTGGAGTTTTCTGAACTGGCTGCCTAATTTGGGTTACTGAAATACTGACATTTTTGTTCTGCTCTTACCTGCTTACCCAGGTATGTTAGATGTACTTATCTATGCTACTTAAGCTGCTCAGAGTTGGGCTTGTGTCTTGTTTCTCTCGGGGACCTAAGTTCAATGGAAATTTTATAGAAAATTTTGCATGCGTAAGGTCAGATACACTACTCGCTTCATGTAAACAGAATACGAATGATGTATGTGCTGGCATTTGTCTCTCTCAAAATCAGAAAGATTTATTTATAGATCTAACTCCTCCACACAACCCCAAAAAATGAATTAGTCAGGTGCTTCAATGGTAATGATAGCAAACTTCAAATATTAAGCAGTAACTGTGAGTTATTCCATGCATATAGTAATATAAGTAGCTCTTTGCTCAGTCCTCTCTCAAATAGTCAAGATATGTTTGGTATCCTTACTCAGGCGTCAGCTTTTGTGTGAAATTGACATACTTGAAACTAAAATCAAGTTAAAGTTCTATGTCATATTAGAAGTTTTTTCCAGAATCATAAAACCCATAAACCAGCTGAATTCAGTCAAGTAACACTTGCTGAATCATTAACATTGACTTTCAGATTTTTTCTACTGACTCAACAGGCATTCTGGTGAGAAGGTCCTACTAGATATAAGTTAAGCAACTGGAACCAGGCATATTTATAACATCTGATCTTACCATCCCCGAAATCAGTAGCAAACACAAATTACCTGCAATGGGTGAAAGGCTGAGTGTGTAGCAGTAGTAAATAACCCAAACCTAGTGGTCTTTCAAAAATGCTAAAAAAGTCTCAGTTTTTTTGGGGAAGGTTGTGAGTGGGGTAGGAGATTAAGTTGCTGACAAGTAACAATCTTTTTCTCAGTTGGTGAGGTTATTTTGTTCCTGTCTGATTCACTGATGCTGCTGGTGTATTTTGGGTCTACAAACGTCTTATGAGAGTCTTTTTCTTTTTACTACTCAAAATCCAAAAAACCACAAGGTTGTTCCTTTTCCCAGAAGGATAAAAACATCGCAGTCTAATGTGTTTCCTCCACTGTTTGTTCAAAAAAGTTCCTGAAAAACCTCCTACTATTATTAAAGAATCTGTGAGCAAAAGGGAAGGTTTCTGTAACTGAATTAAACAAATATATAGGTTTCAGGTACAGAAGATACACAATTTTGGGCATCCAATCAGAATCCAAGACACAAACTCTGCTATAGCTGCTTTGTTGATATAAAGTGATACTTATGATAGAAATGTGTGCATTTTCAAATGACATCAAAATGCACATTTCTAACAGATAAGTGCTTAAATAGATTACATATCTCTCTATAAAGATAATATATTTGCTGGCATATATGTGATTAAACAAAGAATATATCAAAACTGCAACATGCTCTAGTCTATGATATGATCTCAAAGTTTATCTTTAATACATCAATTAGGCTTTATCACCTAATAAACATAGAAGATAGTGTGATTAGCTTCTTAGAACATAACTTTAAAGCAATCTAGTTTGCAATATTTATAGGATGACATTCCATGCTACATGAAAAAGTAAATATACTACTCAAAATAAGAAAATGTAATTGCATATCTGCTTTACAAGCTTATATGTCACATGTGTGTGAAACCTATTTAAAACAAATATTTTGGTACCATCACAATAACTCATTCTTTAATCAAATGTTAAAAGGCTGTCATTAACTCTGGAGAGAACTGTCACGTTTTTCCTGCAGCACATTATAAGTTGTTGCCTTGAAACAGTATTGCTCGTACATTGCCTCCAGTCTTGCCCAATCCTGAGTACAGAAGGATAACAAAACTCAAATGTATGTACTGGCAAATCTTCACATAATAAACATGATCAACAGATTGTTATAAATATTGTTATATAGATTGTTTTCCTTTCCAGCAGACAAGGCCAGTTATAGAACTGTCACTCTGTGTATAACTTACACTGGAAGAGACCAGTGGAAAAGACCACATATTCACAATAAGCAATCATTTGGTGGAAGAGAAACATGGCTAAAGCCTAAGAGAAAATGATTCTGACTCCAAACAAAGGAAAAGAGAAACATTATAATTTAATAGATATATCCAAATTTTGAGGAAGAAAATGGTAAAACCAGTCCACTTAGACGATGTGAAAAGCAATCGCAACTTTTTCCTAAGTCATTTGATAGCCTCACCTTCCTTTGAAATAAAAATAAGGAAATCATAAAGAAAACGACGGAACATAATCTATTTTATTTAGTTTTGCTGACAAGAATCTGTAGCATATGGAGAAAGTACTTGAATTCTCTTATAGCTTACTACTTTCAAAAGGGAATAAAACTTGCTGACAAACATACTTTTGACTGCACAGATCCAGGATCAAGCTCATTAATCAATTCATGAATTCAATGGAGATCCTAAAACTCTCAAACTATATATCATATATAATCTAACAGGAAGACTGTAAACTTTCTATTGTAATTGGAGCCCACAGTACATAATTTCTTGTTTATGCTATTTCACTGATTATTGTTCAGTTCTTTTAATACAACAAGCACTAAAACCAGGTGCATACCATCAAAATTAGCAGCTGACTGATACTGCCTCATTTATTAATTTTTATGGGTTTTTTTTCTGATGTTTAAAGTTCTAGTGAGAATTTTTTTTTTTCCAGGTAATTTCTAGTGGGTCATAGCGGCTTGGAAGAAGTAAAAGAAAAGGTATCTTACTTCCAGGAAAATCTGGGTAAAACCACAGCACATGATTTTGGCATACAGATGTGTACATGACTGTTGAATAAACTCATCTCTTCATAATATCATAACAACTGTTTCTGGTAAAGATGGAACTGAACGGCGGGGTTTGTTGTTTACATTTGAAAAGAACTACATTCTCAAAATTTCTCTGTGTTTATTGCATATTCCTTGTGCACTTGCGGTAATAGGACAAATTTAGAATTGTTGTACATTTGTACAAATTTTCATCTTCCGTGCTAACCATCCATGAGTGAAAGCAGCTTGCTGTTTAGAGTGACTTTCTAGAATGCCTCGTTATGGAACTAAGTCACATACTGTCAAAGTTTCTTTTTTGCAGAGACAAAACCAATTCCCCAAGCTGATCAAGAGGGATGCCCTTGGTGCAAAGATGCCTAAAGGTATCCTGGGGTGCAGCAGGCAAAGCATTGCCAACAGGTAGAGGGAGGTGATCCTTCCCCTCTGCCCAGCCCCAGAGAGGTCACACCTGGAGTACTGTGTCCAGATCTGGGCTGCTCAGTACAAGAGAGACATGGACAGGCAGGACAGAGTCCAACAAAGCAGCATGAAGACAACAGACTGGAGAATCTTTCCTATGGGGAAAGGTTGGAGGGACTGGGACTGTTTAGCCTGGAGAAGAAGAGGCTCAGGGAATCCTGTGAATAGCTACAAGTACATGGAGGGAGGATGCAAAGAGGATGGAGACAGAGGTGCCCAGTGACAGAACCAGAGGCAGTGGGCATACACTGAAATACCAGGTGTTCCCTCTGAATAGCATGAAACATTTTTTAATATGACAGTAAGAGCACAGGCACAGGCTGCCCAGGGAGGCTGTGGAGTCTTCCTCCTTGATACTATTCAGAAGCCATCTGGACATGGTCCCAGGCAATTTGCTCCAGGTGAATCTGCTTGAGCAATGGGGATGGACTGTGTCACCTTAGAAGGTCCCTTCCACCCTCAAGTTTTCCATGATTCTGCAATTTAAGAGTCCGTAGAAGTATTTACATAAAAGGAAAATAAGAAACCTCATACTTAACTGGTAAAAATAGTTTTTCTAAAGTGCTCTTAGTTTCTCTTATTCACTGTGGGCTTAGGAGATTCATGTGCTTAGCATTCAACTCTGCACTAGCAGAGGGTCTCTTTTGTTTTCTAAAATGAATGATGCTTTGAGGAAAACAAATATGAGAAAGAAAAAGTACTAACAGAATAAAAGGTAAACATTTCCTAATTTTCCTCTTGGAATTGTGTTGCAATTCTGACTAGGACATATAAATTTCAAGTGTTTTCCCTCTATAACAGTTCTGAGAATAGTACCTAAATCCTGTCATTTTCTTATGACACTAATTTCAGGCTTTGAATTCGGACTGAGAAGAATCCTCTCCTTTCTAGGACTGAGCATCACTGACATTAACCTGTCGTGAATTCATTCCATAGGGACGAATAACTCCTTTGATTTCAATGGACCATCTCCAGATTAATGCAGGTGTAAATGAGAATAGAGCATTCTTCATTTTATATCCATGGGCCATTTAATATGTATTTGGTTTTCTAAATTACACAATTATAAAATCATTGAGGTTGGAAAATGTTAGTAGAGTAAAAAAGAAGGACTGTTTCTATTAAATTGAATTTTTGAGAATGTAAAATTTAAGAATATAGACAACTAGACTTGGTCAGGAATAATCCATTTGTTTGAAAATAATATCTTTCTAGTGTGACAGCCTTTTTTCCCCTCAGTGAATATTAAATAGCAAAAGTATGATACTTTGACACAGAGATGAATGTATCAGACATGCTAATTTCTTCTCCTGTGGAGTCATTGTGACTGGAAAATACAATTTCCACGTACTGAGAATTAAATCCTAACCACATATGCTTCAAAACTTTGATGAGAGACAACCTAGCATCCATATTTTCCTACCTTGTCCTTATGTTTAGCATACATTTAAAATGAAATCCTGATACAGGGCAAAGATTTACAATCTAACTTCTGAGGCAAAGAAAAGGTAACATTCAAGATCTCTAAATTTTTCATCACAAAAAGCATAATGGTTTGCTTTAACCACACAAAGAAAGTTACAGCTTTCAATAAATTGAGGAGGAAAAGAAATGTTGCATAGAGAGGACAAATTGTCAAAATGGAGAAAATAAGAAAATTTTATGGCATACATAACATTTCAGAAGGGGATAACTTTAATTTTCAAGATGTCTTTTCAGGTACATATAAAATAAATTACTTCAAATAAATATCTTCAGTATCTTCTGTTTCTATGTCCAACATTGAGGAATTGTCTTTACATGAGAAAAAAATTTTCACTTAATCTTCATTTGTCAGTATGAAAAAAAAAACCCTGTACTTTCATAGCAATTTTTTTTTACTCCCTTCTTTTTCCTTTTATTTTCTTTTCCCACTTAAATTATTAATGGCTTGTTCTTGGTAAGCAATAAACATGACTTGTTTTTCTTTTTTTCCACATTTGTCTAAATTCAAATGGATTGAAATACTATAATGCCTATTATAAAAGGATCTGATTTCTTACCGTTGGTGCTTGTAGGATTGCTGCGATGTGGGCATCAAAAGTGTTATAGCCAGGACTCCCTGGAATTGTATTTCCAGAGTCTTTGCATGATCTCAAGATGGACTATTTGATTCTCTGCACACCTGCCACTCTACCTGTAAAATGGAAATTATTCTTACTGCATGTGTTAAACAGGAAGGATTCACTGTTACTTGGATTAGGGAAAGTCTTCCAGTAGTGTCAGCACATGACCCCATAATCATCACATGATGTGCACTGAATCAGGCAAGGTACATTGGAAAATATAAGATAGCAAATAGGGTAAAAACCCATCCCTCTAAATAATTATCATTCTTTTCTGTACCCTAGCAGTCAATAGCTGATATTAAATAATTTAAGATCCCTGAACGTGTTGTAATATAAATGTACATTTACAGATGTTGACTTAAACTAGATGGATGAGAAGTCAGGGACCAATTTAGGACCTAGAAATGAATGAAGGCAAGAAGAACTGTCTTTATACTCACAAATGTTCTGAACTATGATATAGATTACTTAAAAAAATTACTCTTCAACCTTGATTTCTGTGGATTTTCTCATCAGGCGCTCAGCTCTCCCTTCTATCTCCACATACACACTAAAACTCTACATGGTTTAAAGAGTACATGAAATAACCAATCATCTTCCAGTATCATCTTAGAGAGATGCATGAAACACTACAAGACAGTGATGAGCCTCTTGAAACTCCTTTGGAATTTGCTGGGTTACTGCCACTCCAGAACAGACCAAGAGTTTGTCTAGTCCACTGCAGTGTCATTTCTAAAAAGAAGAGTATTCCATAACAGACTGGTCCATAACTTTCACTTCATAAAGCAGTATAAGTAGAAGAATAGCCAAGACCAATTTTCATTGAATTTGCACTTAAGCACTGGAAATGTTACAAGTGGAAAAGGTAACTCTATATTTTGGAGACAACGAGAGGAAACAGGTTTAATATGAATAAAGATCTTTGTCCCCATCAGGGCAGGATCCTTTGAAAAGTTCTCAAAAAGTCTGTGGTTGAGAGCTTTTCTCATTCTTTATTGACCCCCACACTAGACATACTAATAAGGAGAAATGCTGTCAGTCACAAGTGGTGAATGTGATGGCAAGAATACAGATTATTTAAAGAGTATTTAAAACAAAACAAAACTATTTTATTATTCCAATTATTATTTTATTTTTATTGTATGAATAAACAAATTATTACTATTTTTTTATTTAATGATCATTTAGGCTAAGTTTTTCCTGCAAACTCTCTGAACTTCATTACCAGGTAGAATGGTACAGTATTAAATCTATACCCACCTTACTGAATCACATCTGATCTTCAAGGTCTAGGGCAGAGTTTCTTGTTAAAGGGATTACTTGTGGTGGTTAACAGGATAAAACATCTGTAAGAGATGAAACATTGTTTTAAGAAGCTGAACATTGTGATTAGAATAATTGCTTGAGTATGGGGAAAAAAAAACAACACACAAGGTGATGCACAGAAGTCTGGATTTTATCCAGAGTTGTACTAAATGCTTTTTGGTTTTTCAGACCTATTTCTCTCTCCTTGCACTTTCTCCTAGCTTATATTGAGACTGCATTTCCTTTAAATTGTATTTGCTTTATGTATGCAGGTGGAAGTATAAAATAGTTAAAAAATTATAATCTGGAGATAAGGAGCACTATTGGCTTCAAAAATCACCGTACTGATAGCCTTTGAGCAATAAGAAAGGCTAATATTAAGAAAAGTAGAATAAGAAGCTGAAGGCAACTTTTCCAAAAGTTATTCAAAACTTAATGGAAAATTTTGGAGGAAATGGAAAATCAGGAGGTCAAGGAATATGACCTTTCGCTTAAAATGTTTCAAGTGGGCCTATTTTCAAAAGCAGCACAGCAATATTTGCTAAATCCAGCTCCAGTTAAAATGTGTTCTCCAAAGATGAGCCAACTACAATGAGTCATCACTGTTGGAAAACATATTTAATAACTCCATACATGAAGGCATAGATCTGGAAGCAGGAATTAACCATCTACAGTCCTAAAGCACATACAGTACATTTAACTAGCATTTCTTTTCTGGAAGAGAAATTTTGAATAAAATACTTGGTTCAAAGAAAAATTTTAATGCAATCTCTCACAAAATTACGATTGCAGAGCTGTTTCAACTTCATATCATATGTGTCCCAAAAAAGATGATAATTAAAGAAAAATTTGTTTGTTTATTTATTTAGTGCTCCTGCGCTCATTTTTTCTTAAGAAAATAAATATGAACAAAATAGAAATTGCTACTTATTGATATTTAAACAAATAATAAGTATATGGTTCCAAAGTGATCTTTTTTACAGAATTATTTTCCCTTAACATTTCTTCAAGAATTTCCATAGCTATTGAAAATCACAGAATTGTATGGAAATTGCTATTTCTTTTCCTGCATGACTACTGCAGATAGAAGAATCAAAGACTGGTTTGTTTCTACCTTTTTTAGGGATACATAATCTATGTACAAAGATGTTTGTCATGACAAATGGTGATGTTTAAATGCTCTAATGTTTAAATGTAACAGGCATGGAGGTTTTATGGTCATAAAGATTTAAGGAGAAGACATTTATATAAAAGAACATCTCAAAAATGTGTGAAATAATTAACAAAATCTCTCTAGATATTAAAAAATAGACTAGATTTTAGATATTAGAAAATATATACTTTTAGAGAGATCAATGAAGATTGGTCCTTGAATGTGCTAGTTTGGGATTTTCTGCTTCTTTGTAGGTACAGCAGCATTGGCATTGTTCCCATTAAATTACTGTGTTTAAGACGAGAAATTCTTATTTTTAACACAAGAAATTGCTCTTGCTGAAATTCTTTAATTTAAAATTTTCTGAGCAACATCAGAATATCACAAAACCTGACTTTATTCTACAAACAAAATCTCTAGGGGATATTTTAAACATGTGCTTAAACATGTGGATTTGGAAAATTCTGTGATTTACAGATTTTGTCTAAGTGCATTAATCAGCTAACTCCCATATGTTTTCATCTTTAGAAGCCTTCCAGAAAAGAATATTATTCTTTTTGCTTGCTAATATAACAGAAATTAAGAGGTGCTAAATGTTTAAAATCCGTGTGTAACCTTGCAGGGGTAATGAGTATATCTTACAGGTAGTCGGCATCATCCAGGTCAGTTTAACCAGACTGATATTGATGACTATCCCATTTTCTAAAGACCAAATTTCCATTCCTTATTTCTCTTGAACAGAAGAAAACGAGCAGCTTGTCACTATGGTATTAGGTGGGAGGCAGTGCATGGCAGGATATGAGTCAGTCATTAAGCCTGCTGGTCAGTTAGAAAACCCAAAAAACCTCAAAACAAGCTACAACTTGTCATAATGACTGGGGCAATTTTCTATGCAGAGAGAATATGCGTTAGGCAATTTATTCACAGATGGGAATTTATTTCCAGAATATGCTAATACTAAGACAGGGAAAACATTTGAGATGCCTCTTTTGTACCTTGTTGCAAAAAACTTCAAATACCTGCATCTTATATGTTGTTACTTTAGCAAACTGATTGATATTTTCTCTGGGCTAGTTCTGTATTATACCCATGGCCATCCTTGGGATTTGATTCTCTAAGGTGTTTAAGTGGGATATTTATAGGGCAACCATGCTGATGAAGACCTTGTATGCTAAGCTCTAGAATGACATGGATTTCTGCTTTGCTTAAATGAGAGCAAGTATATAAATATATCTCAGCCCTTTGTCACAAAAGTGTGTGGGAGAGGCACATTAGGCAAGGTGCTAGAAGTGAGGGAAGCTCTAACTACTTGCAGCTATGACACATTATTATTCATTGCATGGCATGTCACTCAGGCTGTCATCATGCACAGCAGAGAGCATGCACGTTATCAGTGCTGAACAGCACTAAGAGGGGCTGCAGAAGCACGGGGCATTTGGGGAAAATACCTCTGTAAGAGTCCAGGCACAAGTTTGTTGCTCTTTGTGAAATGGATCTGGCAACACAAGCAAGGGGATCATCAACTGGTTACTAACAACCAACAAAATTCATCCATTACAAATGGAGACATATCTAAAAGGGCTTCCTGAGGTGGTGTCAGAATTCTGTATGTAAAGTAGTCACAAAATATTATCCAACAAGACATATCAGGCTCAGAGAAAGTGACCTGAACAAAGAACAGGTCAAATGCTCAAACAGTTGTATGGGACCGAGTGTTAGCACAGTGCTTTGCACTGAGGAAAAAAAGTTAATCAAGAGAAGGAAGAATCTGCAGAGTTGGAGAAAACACAAATAGAAAAACCTAAAATCACCCAGGAAGAATGAAAATAAATAAGCCAGCAAAATAAGGAAATCAGATATAAGCATCAGGTTCAAATACACACACACAAAACACATAAGTCAATTAGATAAAGAACGCAATCTGAATTTCTTGAATGTGAAATTATCAAGTTATAGATATAAAAAAATCAAACTCAGTTTTTATGTATTTGAAAATTAGCTTTTATGAGCAAAAATGTACAGGTTGTTCTGACAAAAAATTGCTTCCTTGAGTATTTGCAGACAATGAAATCGCAATGGGCAACTTTATTTTCTAGGCCCATCTTTAAAACCATTGCAATATTGCGGTAACTTCTACTTTTCTGCTTCTTTCTATTTTCTTTCCCCATATACAGCAGCACTCTCTGTTCAGGGATTTTGGTTTTGCTTGACTTTAAAGTAAGACTTTAGCAGAAATTCAGAGAATCCTTAAACAGACTTACAAGGTCAGAAAACATTTCTGTAGTGCCAACACAGCCAGCCCTATGTGAGACTTTCAGGCAGCTGGTATCAGCACTTCCAAACCTCATCTCTAGTTCACTCATGGTATTTCTTTTAGAATACATTTGATACTATGATAAAAATCACACAGTAATCTTCCTTGCTGGACCATGAATTTGAGCAGTAATGACTGAAGCGCAGAGCATTTCCTAGGAAACTACTAAGAGCAGCTAATTATCATACTTCTCTATCAAGAATATAAATTTGTTAGTAAAATTATAGTATTTATCTATCTATAAAACCCTGTACACTTATTACCTTTCAATTAAAAAACCACTCACACATTACTGGTCTCTTCATCTCAGTGTGTCTACAATACAGCTATAGGAATCATCTTATAGGAGTCCCTGTACAGGACCCACAAAATGTGACTTTTGGTAGGTGATTCTCAGTAGCACCACACAGAACTTTCACATCAATAGCAAGAATTGGGATTTGTGTTCAATTTCTTTGAAAATTTTAGTAGGTAAAAGACAATAATGCCACTGTCATGTCACCATCATTATCATTATTCAAAAGATACTGATGTCAAAGGATCTGAACAAAACTTTCTAACTTGATCTGGAATTTAATGGCCTAAGCAGTATAAAGCATGTTCCTCATTGTGTGACCATTTCCTAACTTACTGAACAATTTGAGAACAACAGTAAGTAAGCAATTTAAAACAACGTGGCTGAGGGCAAAGGTGATACGTGAAGGTCAGGATGAATATAAAAGTGAAAACTTGAAAAGATTTATGTATTCATATCTTCATTAAAAAATCAATTTCTTTCAATAAGCACTGCACCATGAATAATTAATTTTTCATAAGATTCGGAATGGTTATCTGATGACTTCTAGCAAAATTTGTTATAAAAACCACCTCATCTTTACACTTTTTATGGAACAACCAAGCAGGTTAAAGACAAATAAAGGAAAGAAGAAATATACTGTTGCAGTTTGAGATGCTCTTTCTAGAACATTCTTGGTTTGGGTTTTGTTGGTGTTTTGTTTTGTTTGGTGGTTTGCTTTTTTGTTTTTCTCCATGAATATTTACACGGGACAAATTAAATTACAGAGTCATAACTTTGGTAGGTAAGGGGTCACCCAGTCCAGCATCCTGCTCAAAATATATCTGATAAGAGCAAGTATCTCAAGGCACATCCAGCAGAGACACACAACACCTACAAGAGCCCACAATCTCTCAGGCATATCTTACCTCCTTTTTAACCACCCCTGAGTTTTAGGGTTTCCCCCCTATTATAAATATGAAAACTGAGAGCCACAGTGAGAGAGAAACTGCTTAGGAATGTTACCTGTGCTGTTCTGGGAGCTGAATTCACATTGCAATGCTGGTAGTTGATGGCTATTGAATGGGAACCTACTACATGATGTCAGAGGAATAAACAGCACCCACTATGCTAATCTATGCACTAGAAATGTGTCACAAGGAATAAAATATTATAGTTTCAAATGTAGAATGAAAATATTGAAAAGGCAACCTTAAAACCAGAACAGTGGGATCAAGGAATTAAGAATGAAGAGAGAACATCTGTATCTCCAGTACCTCAAGAGGTTTATCAGCTAAAGAAGTGATGATCTTTATGCAAAATTGTCAACAGGGCACTGTGTTCCTGCTGTTCCTTGGGATACTCTGGTGTCCTGGACATATTCGCTATTGAAAATCAAGTTAGAAAGAAATTATCCAACATTAAAATGTTCATCTCAAATCACAGTCTTTCAAATACATAAAGTATAACTGGTACAGTATAACTTTTACCCAAATGTGTCAGAAGCAGCTGTGTTTTCCATTTCAAATTACACTAGATCATTCCAGATGAAACTGGCCTACTTTAGCCTACATAAATAAATTTATACTGTTATTAGATATGGCATATGTTTCTGAATTATTAGAAGTCAGACTATAAAGACATTCCATGAAAGATAAAATCTTTTGAAAAAGAAAGTTTTAAAATCTTGATAAAAAGTGTAAGAAGGTTTTTCTAATACACTGATATGTAAGCTTAAAGTAAAATAATTAATTAAGATAAAACTATGTAAAATACAAGATTTAGTCATAGGTAATTTTAGGATATGAATATAGAAAAAAAGAGATTTGCTGAAATTATAAAGGTCCTGCCTTTGAATGATACTTGACAAGATTGAGAATGCATAAGATAGTCTGTGGTCATGACTATCATATGCATTCTCAATCTTGTCCATTGAATGTCCATTGAAACGGGAGGCCAAATGTGTACCAAGGATTTATTCTCAGATATTTCTGATGATTACCAGCCAGTTCCTACTGGACCTGCTCAAGCAAGTATACACAATGACTTTGTCAGAATTACCTTCATAAAAGCTGAATTGCAGGGCCAGAGGTTGGACTTCAATGACCCCTGTGAGCCCCTTCCAACTCAAGATATTCTACGATTCCATATTATTTATTCACCTACATAAAATGACTGTCAGCTATTCTTGTTTTATACATATATATGTCTATACATAAACTTACTTTGTCTGCTCCATACAAGCAGAGTAAAAATAATTTTGTGTGCAAATATAGCTGTAAATATTAACCAGAGAAAATAACATGGAGATAATGATAAAATTTAACAGGTGTCATATGACGATAGAGGAAACTAAATTATCAGAAGACATGAAAAATCAGCTAGGGATCAGCATATAAATGGAGGTATTTCCTGACAACTGTCATTCTTATGCCAAAGTTCAGACAAGCAATGGAGATGTCTCACTCTGACAATCTTCCTCTGCTGCCTGCCAGCCCTATCAGAGCATCAAGGTCTGAAACAAAACCAACTGATTAAAAAACTAGAGCAAGAGGAGAGCAAATTGTTTCCTTATTAGCTCATTACCTGTTTACAGCAACTGTTTTGTAACTGTATGGTAAAGGAGATTTATGTAATGCTGTTTCATCAAGGATCTTACACTGTACAGATTTTGATAAAGGTGAGACTGATGCAGCCTAATGCACTTCTGGCTATGGATACCTTTCTTCCATGTATGTAAGACAAGACCACAGACCTGTGAAAGACTCTCTGGGAGATTGCAGAGAGATGTTTTGACCTGTGCCTACTGGGTGCACATGAATTATACTACATAGGTTATTTAAAGTGTTATGATGCATTGTCGACAACTCTTTAAATATCCATTAATGATAACGAAAAAAAATTAATATGAAGTCTTTAAATAAAAGCAAGAGTGATTTCTATTTTTTATTCCCCAAAAATAAAAATTATGACTGCAAAACACAGTCCTGTACCTCCTCCAGAACACAGTTGATATGAGAAAATAAGTAAGACTAACTTGCACACTGATTATTATAAATCATTCTTGACACCTGTACGAGTTAAAGCAAAAATGTAGCTTAATTTACAGCAACAGAAGAAAACTGGAGGAGTGGGGGGGGAAAAAAATTGCTAGCTTTAAGATTATGTAACAACAACTTTCTTCAAACTGCACACTAACCTTGATTGTGATTCTAGTTCCAAAATGTTCAAATCACCTAACGGAAATAAACAAACTTGTATGTTCCCAGTTCCAGGTAAATTCAGCAACACGTGAGTCAACTCTTGATTTTCTCCTTGCCCTCTATTACCACTCTAATAACACTCAAGTATGTTGCTACATAATGTCCCTTTCCAGGAAAAAGTGGCTGCACACAGACTTTTCCAAACATTTGTATTTGAGCGACCTTAAATTACAAAGCACATATTTTATGCCTGCATTTCCCAGACTTACATTAACATAAGTCCTGATACATGCAAATAAATTCATCCTTGAATAAATGTCAAGTTACTAGAAAAGTACAAGACAAAATTAAGTGACAATATTGCCACAAATAGCCACCTTGCCACTAGAATTGGAGTAAAACCTCTGATTTGCACACATCTACTTGTTGGACTTGCCATGCTTTAATGGTCTGTATGAACTAAGTACCAAGGGGAGAAATCAATTAATTTTCCTTAGCAAAAATTTCAGAATATATAGATCAGAGTCATTTTGTGATATTCTTGCACTTACTTCTCATAGCCTGGCTCCCACATAACCATAAACAGTTTGTTTGCCTCTTGAAAGTCATTGTCATGATTTTAAGCCACCAGTTAATTTATTTTAGCTTCTATTTGAGAAAATAACTCATTCCTGAAATCTATGGGAAAATCACTGCTGTTTTCTGTTCTGAAAGTCTGAAGAGAGGCTGTAAATAGCAGAAATATAGTTATGAATATTTTCAAAAGAAAGAGGTAGTACAAACCAGTCTGTTTGCCATTTCAAAACTAAAAACAGGTTTATACGTTGAATTCCAATACAAAAGAAACACTAAAATTTAGAAATAAAGTAATTTTATGAGGTTTGAGTATAAAACTAAACTTTACCTTGAGTCTAGAAGCCATCTAATCCATTTTATATTCAGAAAATTAATTCCTATAAGCAGGTAATGTTTTTACTGCTCTACTTTCTCTCACAAGGTAGCATATCATCATTTTTGATAATCAGTCTACATTTTTTGTGAGGAATTTAGTAATAGATATTCTACTATGTTATGGTCCAGTATTTCAGTGTCTATATTAGAATGAGATCTCCAATAACAACATGGAAAAATCTGTTACAGTATAAATCCATATCCTACAGAAACCAGATCCTATATTAACCAACATATCCTGCCCACATTGAGCACGGATTGCCCTTGTTTGCAACAATTTTTTACGGGCTGAAAACTTTTATTGTTCCCCCGCTTCCATACCTCATTCTTCTCTTTTTTTCAATGTCACTTGTTTCAGTTCTTTCCAAAATACCAGTTTTTCTAGATCTTCTTTGTCTTCATTGCCAAGATATGTAATAGCTCCTTTTTGAAGCTGAATTTCAAATTTCATTAAAACCCTCAGAAACCCAAAGCAAAAACACTGCATACAAGATCAAGCAATGTGCCTTTTGTTCTGAAATTATTTTTTTCAAAATTGGTTTTAGCAGAAAGAAAATGAGAGAAAATTTTCTTTTATTTTGACACCAGTATACTTTTTCTTTTTGATTTTGAATTTAAAAGGATTAGCTGGAAGATCATAACACATGCATGCATTCATAATTTTTCTCTTTCAAAATGAAGAAGATTTACACAAACTCAAAGGTTAAAATGACAACTCTTTCAATAACCTCAAAATCCTAATTATTAGCAGATACACAACCTGCACTTAGGAAATAACTTGTTCATATAAAATTGTTTTGCCAAGATTTCCATGCACACATTTAAAAACTACTTGTGAAACTGTCAATCAATTTATAAGTGTTTTGTCCAGATCATCAAGTACTTCTGGTTATTTTTGACATCAGATTCTGCATTGTGTTGTGAGATTCAGTGTTAAGTGACTCCAAAATCCCTCTAGTGACACAGCTATTATTTTGTTATTCAGATGGTTCTGTCTGTACTTAACATTATGATTTTTCATCCAGTTTTTCTTTGTTTGGTTTCTATTCATTCTTCCCATCTGAAGCTTTTGTATTAAACACAGTACTGTGTCTTAGAAGGATGCAAGACCACATACCACCACTTTAATCACACTTGCTTAAATTCACCTCTGAACAATGCATTCCAGATACCCATATTTCTAGATATTTTTAATTAAGATCAGCAATTTAGGGCAGAGAGAAGAAAACCAATAAGAATTATAGCAAAAAATGAAGATGGAAAAATGTCACTGTATGTGAGTCAGAGTGATGATTTTCAACAGTTTGTTCTACATTTGAAATGAGACAAAGTTGATGCATGACAAGGGACAAACAACCACTGCATGCAATGTCTCTGTCATTCCCACAAAAATGCCTGCGTGGGTTTTATTAGGAGAGAAAAAGTACCCTCAGAAAATATCTTTAAGTATATTGCTGGGTTTAATAAGAGCATTAGTGCTGAGTATCATCCTACAGTGCTTTTTCAGCACTTACAATACATGACTTTTTCAATCTTAAATAGAATGAAGACCACAAACTCTCTGTAACCGAATGTTAATGACTAAAATGTCTGTGGAGGGAAAGTGAAAAATAAAAATACTGTTACTGAACTCATCACATCATCACTGATCATAAAACAACTCGAAAACCTGAGTGTATCATTTAGGCCATATTATCTGAATAGTCATATAGAGAAAAATTATGTCACATCGAATTGGCATCACACTGACACTGATATTATCAGTGAGGGAAGCCACATCTCTAGTTATATGGGACTGAACTCTAATCTCTTTTCCATTTTGTAGATTTCTTTTAAGAACAAATTAATGAAAACAAGTATATTCTTGTAAATGTAATCATTCTAGGCTGTTCTGGAAAGTTATAAAAATGGTTCTGAGCTGCGCACTTGCTGAGTGCTTGACATAAGAAGGAAGCAAGGACTCCTTCCCAAAAAAAAAGCACAGAGGAAAAGAGCTCTGAATATCTTATGTTCTATGCAATTCTCAAACCCACTAGTTTGTAAAGAGTAACTTTTGGTACCTACAATCCTAACTAATAAATTAATTGCAAAATAATTGAGTTCATCTCAATGACTTTTTGAATAATATTTCCAACCAGTAGTTAAAAATTTGTAAATGGCAGCTCATAAATCAAAGGTCAATCAGGGTCTTGAGAGCTGTGGTATTAAAAAATATCCCACAACTTTGCATTCAAAGCTTGGACTTGGAAACCCTTCAGTGTCCTATTAAATCCCAGATTTTTTGAACTGCTCGAATGAATAACTTAGCCTTGTTGATGGATGTTCAACTGTAAATAAATTCTTTAAGGATTTCTGATTCTTCAGTTAATGCAGTAGCGTTAACATGACAAAGGCTTTTTAACTAAGAAGGAAACTATTAGAAACCTTATTGTAAGTTTTACATTTTCTCACATTTTATATACATTTAAACTAATTCACTGCAGAGTTTTAATGCTGTGTGAGTCATACCTAATGTACACTCACTTTTGGAAGATCTAGTCCAAACACAACAAGACACTTCTGTTCATAGCATCCCTGCTTTGTATTGAAAAAGATTTATAGGGAAAATATTCACATTAGCTGCATTTCCACATCATAAAACCCCCACTAAGCACCAATAAAGCCACTCACCTCTCTCTAAAAGAAATGCCAAACCAAAAAACTCCAAAAAAAAGCCCAACCAAAAAAACCCAAACCATAAACCTTAGGAGGATAATTAATAATCTCAGTGAAAAGCACTTAGATTCTGAAGTTCTAAAAAAATTTGCATGAGAATTTGCTAATTCTCTAATTTTTAGGATGCTCTGCTTTTTTCTTTAATTTGAACACTGGAGTGATAAGACATCTCTGTGCCATGTACTGAAGGCAGCTGGATGCTGAACACAGTTTGTATTCCAGTAACCACACAGTACTCCTGCTATCAAAGATCCTAATTCATAGGGATACAGACAGTACAATATACAGTGTATATTGTACCTGTATATTGTACCTACCAGAAGGCCTAGCAAGCATTTAAAAACCACTTAACTTTTACTTGGGAGTTTAAGCAGTCTACGGCTCTTGTGTGAAACTTTGCACAGTGACTACTTAATCTGCTAAAATAAAACAGACCTCCTATAGATTAGTAGCAAGCTATATGTAAAATAATTCCCATATCTGAGTGATTTGAACATCAACTAACTATAGCCTAATAATTACTGACCACACCTAGAACATCTCAGTAGGCAAGGGATGTTAATGTCTTTCAGAATCACCTCCCTGAAGCTCCACATCAGTCAGCTCCTGATCACCTGACTTTCAGGATATTTTCCTAATCTTGCATGTACACTGCTGTTCATCAGAAGTATATTCAACTAAATCTCACTATGGAACCATTGTCTCCACACAGCCTGCAACATTTCAACCAAGTCAGAAAGCCACATTTACCATCATAGCGTGCAATAATTTCACTCTTCAACCCCTTGAAAACCACCCCCAAGTAGTCAAAATAGGCAGTGATAAGCTTGGGGGACAGAAAAATCAAGTTGTTAATAAAATTTCATTATTTTGACTTAATCTATTAACTGGGTAACTTGAGGCATTTTAATTTTCTTCTTTTATTAAGAAATATTATGTTCCATACCATGAAGGGATTAATATTTAAAGCAGTACTGAATTGACAAATCCAGTTGCCTTCATGAACAGCTACCTGAAACATTTTATGTCCACTAAAGATTCTTTTGTGAATTATGTCGACATGCTTTCTATTTTACTAATTAGCTGACAGATAGCAGGGAAAACAGCAAATAGCAGTGGAAGAGATTCAAGAAATTTCTACATTTACAAAGGCAAAAAACAAAAAAAAAGGCATCAAATTCAGACAAAAGCTGTAATGAAATGTAGCATCAAGACACATTAAAAGTGGAAGGTATTTTTTTCTATTCAGTATTCAAAGAAAAATGAGTCAGCATTAAAACTCAATTCTTGTTGCATGCTGCATCTGCATGCATAAGAGTGAACATTACTCATCAATCATTAAAGTACAGAAGGACAGATCATCATGAAGTGATTTTGTTAAACTTTGTGAAATCTATCTCAGCAATCATTAATAATAACTATTAGGCATATGTACTTGGGATCATCAGGTCACAAAGGGCATGATAAACACAGTGACACGTTCTTGGCACGACTGAGAAATGAGTTTTGGCCTGGCTGAGGTCTCCCATATGTGTCCTGTAAGCCCAGCTAATGAGGCAGGACAATCATTAAACTTGGATGAATTAATATGACATGAATAGGAGAATCCACAGATGCAGTGACAGAGATGAAAGTAGGTCACATTCTCACAATTTAAATAGAAACAGTCTAGACAGCATTAGCATGAGCCTCGTAAGACTTGTACTGAAAACCTCAGCACAAATCTGTAACATCTATTATGGCTGACAATAAATTTAAGAATAAAACAACTAAGAAAAAAAAACACAGATATAAATAAAATGAGAAAAAAAAAGAGAAAAACTGCTTTGGCTTTAGTGGGCATTCAGCGGATTAAAAATGTTTACAGCATACCCAATAAATAGGATAAAAAACAACCAATATAACAATTATTTTGAGGTAATTTTCCTTCAAATGCTGGTGACTGTAACAAAAAATATACATCTCCCTGTTATTTTACAAGAGTATTGAAAAGGCTTGTTTTCTCTAAAGTTCTTGGCAGAACACACTGTTTTAAAAAAGCAAAAAGCCTCAAATAGCCCACCAAAAAAGCTGTTGTATAAAGGAGTAAGAGTACCTCGTTCATTCTTTCCCTTCACCTTTACTCTGCTCTTTTTAAGAGGATAGAATGGTCATGTGGAGCAAAGACATGATGAAGACAAACAATTAACTGAATACCTAACATGATAAACTGAGATAGGAAAAAATTGTTCTCTGTTTAAATAAATGGAAGAATAATATTTACACAAAAATAACAACTGTTGATTATCATTCAACACTTACATAATATGTTGTCTGACCACTTCCAAGGTGAAACTCCTATTCAAATTTTTTTGGTACCACAGAAACTTTGTCTGTGTTGTACACATCCTCCTGCCATGAACTGGAATGATACAACAACCAAATAATTTTCAAAGATATTTCATAATGTGTTCTAATGAGAGGATATTTTTGCAGCGATCTTTGTAGTGTCTGCTTGATCTGTGTCCCAGTAACAGTAGTACTTACTAACAAAAAGATATCTTTCAAACAGTAGTACTTTCTACAAGAAAAGGTGCTAAGCTTATTGTATGGTCACATTGCCATTTTGCATAGTTATATTCCACCAAAACCTGTACTAGGCTACCCTAGCTTTTTTTTCCTCGCTCCAACATTCTTTATATGAAAAATAAGATAGAGTGTAATGGTTAAGATTCACATTTTTTATCATTTATCCTCGATTTTCACATCTTCAAGAAATGTAAGTCTGTGTACCTTATTAGGTGAGTAGAACCACCACAGGACTCAAATCTTACGTATACAAGCAAAAGAATATATTGCAATCATACAGCATTGTGTAATTTAATCTAAAACCTCAGATAATTCAAATATGTTTTAAACAAACCCACATTTATATATATATGAAAAGGTATTCATTTACCAACCAATTAAGTTCTGTTGTTGTTTTAAGCATAGAGTAGATACATTTTCCTGCCATTCCCAAACAAACAGTTATGCTTTTTTCAAAGAGGTAGAAGCCCCTTGTAACACAGTTAAGAAAACAAAAATTATTCTAATATGGCAAAAGGAAATATTTTAGTCTAGAAACAAGGTAAATGTTTCTGCTTCTATTTTTTTTTTCTGAGAACTACCATTAGAAAGGTAAAGGACAACCAGACATTGCCTGTTTCTTTCTAATGTTCATATTGTTTCTTATTAGAAATCTATTCAGTGTATTTAGCCAAGTACATGTATCTATACCAGCTTTTCATTGCTGCTTTTAACTATCCTTTCAAGACACATACATAGTTTTGGTTTTCACAACTACAGTTGTTGAAGCAGCAAGACGCAAATGTGAAGAAAAAAATGATGTCATAAATCTTGTGTCTTGATGACCTCAAGATGAAACACAGAAATAAGTGATGTTTTAAAACTCTCCTTGGGCTCAGGAGAGCCCAAATTATGTGGAGAGTTCTGAAAAGTAGACTGACTTTATTATACACATCAGTATCAAATACCACAGATGCTGAAAGACATCTGTCTTGGACATATCTTGATATGATTCTTAGTCATAGGTTTAAACCAAGATTCTCCCAGGGAGACTAAACAGCTTAACAGCCAGATGCTGCAGAGCAGTGTTTGGCATAGGTAGAGCTGATAAAGTTACCAACTCTGAAGTGAACAGAAGAGACTGCAAATGTTCCCAATCCTTACAATCAAACCAGCAGAATGTATAGGTAAAAACTTTTAGCTGAGTAGTGCGTGGCTTAAAGCAGAAGTAAATACCAACTGGTACATGGACATTAGACTATATGGGTTATTTTTATATCCAGCAGCTCCACTTCCAATTATTCCAAGTTACACCAGAGCAGACAGAAGAGTTCTGCATTTAGGAAGGGTTGTTACTTCTTGTATCTAAAGTCCTAAGAGCTCTCTAGATGGGCCAATCCCAAAGCTTTCCAATTTTACTGAAAAGTATTCTAAGTACATAGGGAGTTGCATTGTCTAGTCTCATAGACTGCCTTGATTCAAGCAGCACCATCAGGATTACCCAAATTTTTATTGGTGTCAATAACTTTTTTTTTAAATTATAATATTTAAGGTAAAATATTTTATTTTTATGAATTCTAAGTAATATTCTATTCTAATGAATAATAATGCCTCAGAGAGAAGGATCCTCCCAGATTTCCAGTGTTAGTGGCTGTGTGACATGAACAGAGAAATTATTTCTCAGACACTGCTACATTAACTTTGCAAATAACATAAAACTATTTTAGTTTTCTTTGCAAAGTAACTTTCTAGATGCACATTTGCTATGGATAAGTGACATGAATAAAGTACTGACTTTCTTCATCAAAATACTTCCTTTTGTTCTCAACAGTGCAGCTTGGAAAAATGCACCCTTCTTCATTTTCAGGAGCTGAAAATTTCAGCAAAACAAGGCCAGCCATATTTGCAAAATTTCAAAAGTCCGCATTTGAAAAACCTCACCTGTAGTATTTGATAAATACTATTGATTAGTCTCAATACAGCAGTGAATAATTTAATTCAAAAAAATCCAGAAAAAAATTTCCTGGAACACTCCCAATACCTTTAACAAAATTTCAGAGAGCTGAAAGCTACTTGCAGATAAAGGGCTATATGTTTTCCTATAATTTTCTTAGAAGTCACCTGCAGCAAATAGGACAGCATTCATTTTTCCCCTCAGAATCACAACACCACAAATACTTTTTTCCTAAGCAAGTTACAGCAGGGACTGGCAGGCCAACAATTATGGTTTCACAGATGAGGTTATATTATATGCACTGCTGTAGTGACAACACTATAGAAAACCCCCTACTATTAAGCCAGTGGGAGAAAACTCTCCATCTATCCCAGCCAGAAGACAGTCTTTATTGTCTATATCAAATAGATTAGCATGTTTCTCTTACCTCTCAAGGAAAAGATGCCAATGACATAGGCAACATCAAGTTTAGAGCACTGGCCAGCATTTTTTGCAGCGAGACACAGACTGTGACGCTCATAGAGAAAAAGGTTATGGTTCAACTCCTAGAAGCAATCCCTCTGGAGACCTCTTATGGGGTTTACTGAATGTCAGAAGGTTTTGCTGTTCCTGTCTGCTAGACTTGTGCTGCAGATAGACAGCAGGATTTCAGCATACAGTTTGCCTCTTTCTATCAGCTTCTAAATTCTATTAAAAGTGCCTATGGCACTCCTCTGCTAGGAAACGTTTAGCACTGTCACAGACACTCATTCCGAGAAGTCATTTCAAAGCACCAGAGTGCTTTTTAAAACCTCTGCTGTGTATGCATGAGCATCAGAGTCTGCAAGTACCTGCACACAGACACTATCAGAAAATACTACTAATGACCTCCATACACTAACCTAGAGGTGACAACAGAAGAGAAACTATGCTCTCGGTTATTTTGGTTACAATTCTGTTATTTTGAGAGCACTTCTGGCCGTGGTCATATTTTACACATGACACTTTTCCTCCTAAGTTTGTTTTTTTCCCTATATATACACTATGGTACCTCACAAGAGAAGGGAGCAGTCATATGGTCTACTCTGGCAGTAATATCTCCCATGAACATACAGCTACAACCTATCTGATATGCTATTTCAATTTCAAAGACTCATCTTGTCACTTCATCTGCTGATATATAAGCAAATCCATGGTCATACCAAAGCAAACAAAATCAATGGGTTTTGTGACATAGTAAAGATCTCCAATCACTGGAGCATAACAGTGCCATTCTGCTAGCCCTCCTATCTCCATTATTTACCCAGAATTTTAGGTCATCTACAGATTCTCCAGACAGACAAGTGAATTGCAAGTTTCCTGAGTCAGGGAAAGGCAATGATAGTAAAGGTTTGAAATTTATGTGAAGCTCCAATCTTTACACTGAGGGGGAAAAAAAAAAAATATGTATATACACACATATAAATGTATATATATGTATGTATTTAAAAAACAATAAGATTCCAATGAGATACAAATTATCTTTTGCTGAATATTATTATCATTAGCTCATATTATTTTATATGAAAATTATTAAATTTCTTTCCTAAACTGAATACAAACTATCTTTCCAGTAGGTGCAGTGAGTAGTTGTTAGAGCTCCATGCCGAGTTGACAGTAGTAAAATTACAATTCTGATGTATATGTGGAAGCTTTACAAGATTTATGCATATTCTACCTTTATTTCCACTCAGAAATCTTCATAGGGAGTAAAAAGTTTTAATATTTTTCACACCGAAGTTATTATTTTAATTGGCAAAAGAAGCTACAATTTATTCTTTAATTAAAGGCAGAGAAATAACAAAAAAACTACCATTAACATTTCATTCCTCAAAACTTAATCAAGAAGTAAAGCCAGAGTGGGACTGACAGTAGATGTGAAATAGAAACATTCATTTAGTTAACCCATTTGAAGGTGTTTTCCTGGCTACATTCACAACCACTAGTCAGGCTGGAAGTTAAATTACTACCTGCTGGTGACTGTTTAGTAATTTACATCAAAATAGATGGAGATCTCAACTTCATGATTTCCAAATTGTTTTGAGAAATGCCTGCTATTTAGACAATTCAGGAAAGAAGCCAGTGACAGGAATTCCTTCTGACTCAGTTATTTCAGTAGAGAAGGTAGTTTTCTTTGGTTTGTAGTTTTCCACTCCAGTAGGTTTTAAAATATCTCCTATGATTCAGATAAAGAAAGAGGACATAAAGAAGAACAATAATGCAAGAAGCAGAAATGGTTGAAAACACTGAGATTGTTGATAGGGAAAATAGTGTATAATAGACTCCTTTCTCTTTCTCTTTTCCTTTTTTTTTTTTTCTTTCAAGAAGAATACTTTTATGATTGGAGTGGAATTTTAAAAAGTTACAATAGAAAACCCTGACCCCCTGCCATATTCAAATAACACACTGAAAATCTTGTAGAATTACCCTGACAATCAGACAAACATCCTCCAACTATCTCTCTGTAATGGCTAGCTGCACAATTCATATTTAAATGTATAATTGAGAGGGTTAAGAAGATAAATACAGTTTCAGACTATGAGAGCATTCTAGTCAATAGATTAATTTTATTTAGAAGACAAATTTGCTCCCAGGCGAAAAATGCTTATATCTTGCAGTAGTTTTAAGTGAATTACATTCAATCTCTTAGAAAGAAAAAACCGAAAAAACAAAACAAACCCAACACTGGCAACAAAGGAAGTTTATTAGGTAGAGAAGTTTTAAAAGACAACCTACTTTTGGGAGTGTTACTAATTAGTCTATCCTTCTTACACAATCTTAAAAGCAGGGCGTTAAAGTAAATGAAAGCTCGTGTATTTACAAGTTTAAGAGGAATCCCAGCAGTCCTCCATGCTTTCTGTGTAATCAGTGCTTGTGGAAGCAAGGATTGAAGGCTGTGGCTATGCTGAAGGCACCTGGCTGTGTTCCTAACAGCACTCAGATTAAATGAGGCAGAGATGAGAATTACTGAAAGAAAAACCTCTACTATGTTCTTCCCGAGTACTATTGTGGCTTCTCTCATAAATCAAAGCTAAAAAGCTTCTCTGATTTTTCAGTGGTTGCCAATAGAAACTATTAGCCACTCATATCAGGTGGGTGGCCAATATGTAATAGGATGTAACCAAGAATACTATTTTCCTAGAAATAACCTGACATCTAGAATAGAAAAAATAATTTCTTCCTGCTCCAAACACTCCTTATAATGAAACTGCATGAAATAAGGATGGGGGCAAACTTCTAGACCCAGGCCCTGAGATATCCAGTATTGCTGTCCCACTCCAATTATGCAGGAGGCTCTCATTAGAGCTCCAGTGGTTTGTAGTGACAGTACAAACTGACGTGTCCAGTGAATGTGGGCCTGAAGAAAAGAGGAATCAGTGAACTCATTTCAATCAATCCCTTTGTGCTCCCCACTCAGCTCCTGAGCACTGCCAGCCACAGAGCTGAGAGACAGTCTGCTGTTCAGGCTTCCACAACTGCCTGACCTTTCCTCTAAGCATATTAGCCTACAGCAGATCCAGCCTGGGCAGCCCTCTGGGGCCATGGACTTTGCTGAGTTTTATCCACAATCAGTGTTCTGAGCCCCAGGCAAATCCTTCAGTGCTGCTCTTCTTATCACAAAGTAATTACCTGGCCTTTCTTATGGCTGGTTTGAATTCACGGGTTGAACTCACTGAAAAGGTTACGGAGTCAAAAAATAAAATTAGAACTTCTTTTCAGCCAGTTTTCCTGACTTCATACCAGATGGAGTCAGCAACTTGAGAAGTCTGACAGGCAACTTGACTGAGTCTATCAGATGGTCAACTGATCACTTTCATGTTTGCCAAAATGTTTAGGGATAAAAAACAGAAGCATATTCTATTGACATTAAAATACATAGACTAGAGACAGATTTCTGAAATGGCACAGTAAACCACTCTGGAGTGGGAGGATTTTTGCATAAGAATTACAGACTTTCTCTCTAAGCAGTGTGATTGTTGTCTACGAACCTTAAACAGTTTCATGTGGAGTTTTAGTCAGGGCAAGTACTTTGTGAAACAGAAAAGAAGACATTTCTCTGAGGAGCTGATTTATTTGCATTCCAAAAGACAGCGTTTGATTAATTAGCTAGAGAAGCATGGACCAAGTCCTGGAATATCTGTATTCTATGCTGTGTCTTGTTCCAAGCACACTTTTGTTAATGGCAAGCTGGACAAACACAGAAATCTGTGACATTTGCAGATCACAACTGCATTAATTTCAAATTGGTTCATATTCCTGGACTACCTGAATTTATTCGTTCGAGATGCTGCCATACCCAATACAGATCCAATAGGATCCTTCAGCAGCCTGTCATTGAGGGCCATCCTGCCCTCACTTTTCTTCTTACTAGACTAGAAGCTTAGAAAGAAGATATAAAAATCTCTATTCTACCAATAATCTTTTTGATAAATATATTGCAATTCTCTAACATTTCCAAATAATTCAATATAAAGCTACATAGTAAAGATAGCAAATACTACATTGGATGCATTGATATTGATCCCATTTCACATTAAATGGATTTAAATTTAAAAAATCAGTGGCAATCCTCCCTGCCCATCTGTTATATATATATATATATATATCTCAAATTCTAAGATGCAAAAGAAGATCAAAATTTCATCCTTTGTTCTTAGGAAAAATCCCCCCTTCCTATTACTTGTGAAGGACTTTTTCTGAAAATATTACTTTGGTTAAAGTTATAGTAATTCCTATTAGTGGATGAAGATAATGTACAACTAATTAAATAAATACTTCATCTTCACCCATATAGTCTTTGTAACAAAAGAATTAGTTAAAAACATTACTTATAAGGTACTTTAATTTCCATTTTTCATAATGGGCTCTATGCTATCTTAATACTCTGATTAAGATTTTAAATTGCATAACAATACTTGCTATATTTATGACTGAGGGAAGCAGATCTACTTCTGAAAGCAAAAGCCCTCAAGAACAAAACATTCAAACATACAGAGTTGTTTTTTTTATTTTAATCCCTCCATCATTACATGTAGCCCATATGTTGCAATTCACACACAGACTCTGTGTATATGTACATATATATTCACTATATATTGTGATGCACATAGAGTTGCCAGCATAATACATGTCTTCCATTAATGCAAAAAGTAGCAGATATGACTCCTTATTTTAGGATGCTAGTATTAAAGTTTCCCACTCTCAGATTATCCCACTTAAGGAATTTTTTTTTAATAAGCTATTTCAATGTCATATTTTTATACATCAAGCCACAGTTCTCTTCCCCCTCCTCTGTAATATGTACTTTTTTGGACTGATTTATGTAGATTTAATATTGTATCTGTGCTGTATGAGTAAATAACTTTAATTTGGCCACCTGCCCCATAGAATACACCTCCAAGGCCATACTCAGGCGTGCACTCAGAGGCATCAGGGAGGATAGCTAATGAAAGTTTATGAGGGCAGCAGATGTTCATTCGTGCTGTTTGATGTCAGTGAGATCTGGAACTTTACCAGTAAGAAATCCAAGAATAGAAGTCACAAGAGCACCATGCAAGCTTCCTGCAAACACACTACTAATCAGATCAGTATAAAACTGGAAGGAATTGATGTGCAGGCAAGTCCAGGAGCTTCTTTAGTAGTTAACTCCTCTTTGCTATATTCCCTTCTCTTACTTGTAAACAGAACTCAGAACTCACCATTAGTCGTGCCCATTTTAGGAAAGCTGTGTAAGGCTTTTGAGGCTTGGAGATCTTAATATAATTAGAATCTTCTTACCAAGAAGTATTTTCAACTGGAACACAGGAATTTACTCAACCGTTTATGCCTGTTGGACCTAAAATTTACTGAGTAGAATGGTTGCTTCATTAAAGTGTTAAAAAAAAAATACACATATGTCTTTATTAATATTCAACAAGTGATACCAGAAAATTTTGTTTCTGTTTTTTAGCAATGATATAGCATAAAAATATTAATGAGCCTAAATTATTTAGAAGCATAAACTTTGTTTTCTGTAGTGTTAATGGCACTCACAGACCTAAAACTAATTAGTTTTCAATGAGTTTCCAGTTTCTACTCATGTAATTAATTTATGATCATGAGAATTAGGCTCCAAAGTCACCTAACAACCATCAACAAGTTTCTATTAATGAATAATTAAATTCACAAATATTAAATGAACACCTACATGACAGATACACTGAGGGATGAAAAATTATGAGAAAGGATCGATTGTCTGCTGATACACTTCCATTCTGGTCTCTGAACCATCATTTTCATACAAGATATTCCCAACTAGGACCCTTTCTAGGAATAAATATGAGTTTATCCTATCAACAGAATTTAAGACTATCTACTACTGACCTTATTGTTATGGCTTTTCCTTTGGAGTGGAGAAAGAAGATACAGGTGGGGCAGTTTCAATGAAGGAAACTAGAGATTTAACATCTACTAAAATCCATACAGATCAAAATCTAGATATAAATATTCAGAGAAAGAACACATATCAATAGGTGAAATATTTTAGTCACTAGATTTTTACTACATACATAAAAAGTCTCATTGATTTCCATTACACAAGTGACTGTAAACTAAGAGGAAAGACAAATGGAAAGAAGATTTCCATGCACTTCACTGGGGTTTAGATCAGGTTTTCAGCAACCAACACATCAGAGAAAGAGTAGAATGTGTCATGTTAAAAAATCAGGCTCCTGCAACAATTATCCATTATGAAAATATATTCACACAGTATTCACAAAATGTCCTTTTCCATAATCATTTCAAAGGATATATACATATGTACATTTTAAAAGGTTACATTAGATGGAAAGCACAGACAAGAAAGAAGAATTTCCTAACTTTAGTTTTGTAAGGAAACACTGAGCTTCCGCCACAATCCATAACTTTCAGTCAGAATATCATGCTATGCAAGAGTGAAAGGCACAGCAGAAGCAAATAATTCATGGCATTCCTAGAGGTGACAATAATAATTACAGAAGCTAAAAATTCCTGTCCTTTTACATATTCCCTTCTATGCATTTACATCTCATTTTCAATATAACTTAGTTTCTAGTAAAATAGTTCCAGTACTGTCAAGCATTCGTTTTTGTTGTGTTATGACTTATTGTGGGCAAGGCAGCAGTAAAAGAAAGTGAACAACCAACCTCCAGATAGGTAAGTGCAAAATCAACCTCTTTGCCATGGACTTGTCTTTTTGTCTTATAAATTTTCCACCTTATTTGAGCTGTTATGGTTAGTGTTTTGCATAGCATGATTGAATAGGTAAATCACTGCAGATCAGAAATTTCCCATACCCGGATCCTAATTAGCCACTTTGAAATGCATTTTTTTTTTCTTTTAAATGAAAGAAAAATATTGTGATATTATTTAAAAATAATCTCCCCAGGTCATTGTTTTATCTGTTATAGTTGTCTGGGTGGTCCCCTTAACTTTATTCAGCAATGCATTTTCTGAAAACTGTTTTGCTGTGTTGTGTGACATAATTGGGGTACAGACACTGTTAACCAGTCATGCCTCTTCATTTTTCTTGATGAATTATATAATGATTCCCTGCCCTGACTATATTAGAATCCAAATGGACAGAAACAGCCTCAATGTCGTAATTAGGTAACACTGGCTCGATAAATGCAACACAGACAGTGAGAAACTAACTAAACTAAAAAACCCCATTCTTTTAGTTCATACATTGAAGCCTTAGTCTTTCAGTCTTCTAGATAAATCCCCATAGCTTGATGGCAAAATCTCCAAATCAACCCATTTGAAATTTTATCTGAGAAATGCTATAATGCAACAGAATTACTTTTTGGCTAAACCACTCCTAAACTTCTCCTAAACTACAGCATCAAAATAGCATCTTCCAGGAGAAACCATGTGCCTGTGCTCTCATCTTCAGTGACTAAGAGCATAAAGTCAAATGAATAGATGGATTAGATAAAACTATATTAAGGATAAATTAAGTATTGATAAACTTGATAAGACATGATATTACTCTGGTGTGCCACAACACAGAATGACATATGCCAGAACCAAATGTCAATTTAAAATGCTGTGATGTGCTACAGACTTGAAACAGCATGGTATGATATGACAAGAACCCTAAATAACAAAATAAAAAATTGCAAGTGTTGTCTCTAGTAGTGAAAATTTCCAGCTTTCAGTTCTAGTTTAGCCAAATATAAGACTATAGAAAACTACAGGAAAAAAAAAGCCTACAACACACCAAAATTAAACCCAAAAGCCAGTAAATGTGATTATTATTTTTTAGTTAATCCTTATCTTAATAAAAAGATTTCTATGTTTAAATATTTGAACACTTGCTAGGAATGGGCCTCATGACAAATTTGAAAGACTAGTAACCAACATTAAAATTGTTAATTGCACATGGTCATTGTCACTGATTCACTCAGGAAGACCAGTCCTGAAGGAATCTCATGTATGGATCCACATATAAACAGTAAGAGAAATTTTCTGCTTTGGAAATTGTACATAAGAATAAGAACACATTACTGAGACTTTAAAATCCTCTATCCATAGTACTGCCTTGGTTCATTTACAAATCATATTCCTAACCCACTGGATGTTTGTATGTTGGCAATTAAAACAGGCCTTTAGTCCTTTAAAGAGATTTATTCTACAAACAAACCATGATCCTTTCTTAAATACTTTTTTATCTCAAAAGAGATATTTAATCAAAATTAACTTCATACTTTTTGAATTATGGGCATGATTTCTCTGCTTCTAGCAGAAATATAAGACTCATCAGAAACATGGCAGAAGCAGATATGACGTATGGTTAACAGACTAACACAACCATTTCGTACATCATATGCTGCAGTTGTCATACACGTTTTCACTCTCATGAGAACAGAGCTACACCTTTCACCAAAATGTACAGTCTTCACAAATTGTCAGGATTTGACAAGGGAGTGATCTAGGAAAGCATCAGAAAAAGGAAAAAAAAAAAAATTATTTGTTCCATGTAGCACTTGGAATCTGGATCTCAAAACTCTCTGAGAAATGAAGGCATCTGCACTACAGAGACACTATCAGCTTCCACTTCATGCCAAGCAAAGAGCAAGTAGGTGAAAATGTATTTTTCAAAGAAATAAAAATAAAAAAAGAAAATAATTAATAAGCTTGACTTCTACAGGAAAAAAGAAATAATAAAGTGGTGGTTAATATGTAATGCTATTTAAACTGGCTGCCCTGGAGACTGATATAATTTTCTTTAGTCAGAATGCAGAGTGTCTCACAAGCTTTCCAATGAAGTACAACACGTAAGAACCATTTAAAGAGATGACAGGACATTAATTAATTTAAAAGCTCCTGAAAAGCCTGTTAGGAAGAACACTATATGAACAGAATTTTTATTGGAGCTATGACACATATATAACAGATCTTTCACATTAGTTCCCCTATTTTACACAGTTCTCCCAACAATCACTTACAACCTCTTGCAACATTTCACTGCATGACACCAGAGACTGCTTCAGGCTCTAGAATGGGACTCAAAAAACAACCAACCAACAAAGTCCTTACTACTCTGATAGTGGCTAAAAATCCCTTACTAACCTCACTCACTGACTAATGATTGCTATAGTCCTAAAACAACTGATACCAGATTTCTATCACAAGCCATACTTTTTCCCATACATTTTATGCCAGCTATTTTTTTTAATTCAAAGAAAGGAAAAGACTCTAGTTACTGTGTTCCTCCCACCTAAGACACCAGATTAAAAAACATGTCTGTAGGGATATTATATTTATAATTTATGCTTAGGACCAAATAAATACAATGAAGGCACCTTGGATAGACAACAATCAATCTTCTCAAGGACATCAGCAGTTCAAACTTTCATTGACTTAATATGTCATAAGAAGACAGAAAAATAATAAAAACTATGACCAGAAAAAGGCCCAAACATGTTTTTAAAAAAGAGAATCAGGTTCTGTGAGATTTCCTATGATTTACCTGTTAGGCAAGGGATCCTGTGAAGTTGAGGTGATGGTTTTAAGAATGGGCTAGAAAAATATATATCAGGAATTAGTTACTATCTTCATCTTATTTTTCAAGATTGAGGTAGCCTCTTGTATCTTGCCTCCTACTTCAGGTGTTTTTCAATAGAGTCTTACTCATCCTGAATGACTGATATACTACTCAGAGTAGGTTTCCTTGCTGTATAACACAGCAAAAACCTATTTAGTAAGCATTATTATCTTTTAAAATACCAAATTAAAAAAAACTATGATGTAGCTAAGGGAAGGTGTTATTCTAAATCAGCAGGAACAAAGATTTTGGATGATCACCACTGAGTTTCATAGCTTAGGTAGGATTAATACTACACACAGTCAGTTTTGGCTACTAAATATGAAAAGTAACTGTATTGGCCATTTCCTAGTATGCTACTTCTAGCCATACATAGTGATGCTACAGCAGAACATAAAAAGTTTCCCATCATATTTAACTAACAAGTAATATGGAACCTATTTCCACATCCTTGATATCTATTTATGTTACTGGCATTAGAGCTAATTGAATAAGATTCAGGGCAAAATGAGTGAATTTTTAATTGATCTTTTCTATGGGAGTCACCTGAAGCTTGAGTCACAGTTGTCATACATTAA
Organism: Rhabdornis inornatus; assembly: GCA_013397075.1. NCBI lineage: Eukaryota > Metazoa > Chordata > Aves > Passeriformes > Rhabdornithidae > Rhabdornis > Rhabdornis inornatus. The sequence goes on along the minus strand of VWZS01001621.1, from coordinate 3,787,965 downwards.
TGTAAAAATTAAATTAATATTTGTACAATAACAAAACAGCAAACCGTCTTAAACACATTTCCAAAACCTTTGATACTGTAACAAAAATAATTGACCTAGACAAGAAGAAGCATGAGAGACATTTTTATTTCTAGCTGAACAACAGCCTGAGTTAGAGACAAGCAAAAGTAGATGACCTACCAGCCATGTACCTCTCTTTAAATGGCAGTACAAAAGAACGGATGGATTCAAAATAGATATTAGACAACTAGAAGATACAAAACATGGAGATCTGCTGCCAGCCATCTGGAATAAGTTTCTTCTTACTTGCCTGAGTATCATGTTTTAAGATTTCAAGCTGCAAACACACTGAAGTAACCCAAAAATCATTTAACAACTTGACATATAGATAGACAAAGAGCTGAGGCAGGAGCAATGCATGTGGTTCCCAGGAGGATAATCCACCTGAGTTATAACATTTCCAAATGTGCTGCATAATATAAGTATTAATAGGACACAGGTGCCTTTGCTGTTGCATAGAAACAGGTGCACTGAGGCGAATCAAGTTATTTTTAATAAAGTAATTTCCATTTTAGACAACATAAGGTGGAAATTCTAGAAACAGCTTCCAAATTCTGAAGTCCATGCTGCTGCCCACTAACACAAGTCTCCATGCTCTGCAAAAACACATTATCATGTTGGATTAAACATCAGAACTGTATATAGGATAAAACCTTGGTGCCAAAAATTAATCCAGGAAACACTATCATTCAAGCATATATACCAAGATCTATAAAAGCAAAGAAATATGCCACTGGAAGTTTAACTGACATGCAGATTAATTAAATTAAGTCAATGTCTTAAACAAAAAGAGGAGGAAAAAAAAAGATAATTAGATATGCTATAATAGTATCCAAAGCTTGCACTGCAGCTTAAAATAAAATATATATATTTTTTTTAAATATGCTGCCTTTACTGCAGACTGCTGTAATAATATTGCAGTACAGTCTCAGGCTCTGATCACAAACTAATGCTAGAGCAGGATTAGCTGTACTTGGATAGATATATCACAAAAAATATGGGGTATTTCTGAATGCAGTATCAGCAACATATTAGCCAGGTTGGAATGCCTTTTTCAGAGAAACAATCTAAGGCAGCATCTAAGCTTGGCATGTAAAACCTCTGATGAACACAACCCTTTCATCACAGGTTCATCACTAGCCACAAAAAGTTATTGAAATGGCATGCCTTTGAAGAAAATCTGGTTCTAAAGTCTTCAGAACTAATCACAGTCTGAGGAAATTACCTACATTTTCAGCAGGTTGTTCTCTGTTTCCTCACTTAAACTGTTCTGAAACATTGTTCAGTGTTAAGAAACAGCTGTAATATTCCAGCACAGAAATAGTTCATTTAACTGCTAAGCACATGATAAATAGCTTCAATTATTTTGCGGTCCAAAGGGGCAGTGTTTTATGCTGATTAAGCATTTGGTACCTTGAAGTCAGAAGTATTTGCCCTAATAGTATCTTGGCTGCACAATATAGCTACCTTTTTGTACTAGATTTGATCCATAAAAACCAGTTCGTGGGATATGCCTCCCTACTTCTGCAGGAACCAGCAGCATCCCCATTGCAGCTCCAGTACATCTTCAGTCCAAGTCTATGTAAAGCCTTTTAGGAGACTCTGAAGGTAAAAGATTCCATAAAAGAAATCATCATCACAGTCTATAAATGGTATAGCCTAAAGATAAAGGAGAAATGAAGATGAAAATGAGGATACAGATGGGTAATTAAAATTGTGGTTTTACATCTGTTATTACAAACCAAGACCTGCATTAACTCTGACCACAGGGGGAAAAAAAAGAGAAACAATGCTGAAAAGCATGACAATCTTCCAGTATTAAGTGAAATAGCAGATGCAGCCTACATCATGCAGTTAAATAGCAAACACAGCTTTCAGGACTAGTGTTAAAAAATAGAAGACTTAGGGGATGGAAAATTTCAGGGTCATTTCTCATTTTCTGATTGAAAAAAATCCATATTTGCAAAAAAAAGAAATCAGTTAGGAGGGGATTTTCTTAGTTAATAATTATTAAAGAATTTGAAAAGGTAGCTTCAAGAGAACAACAATGACCTAATCCTCAACCAGAGAACCCTTGATAATTACGAGCCCTTCATTTTTCCATATATCAACAGCTCGTTATGATTTCTGCAAAATTTATGCATGAGTTTCTTACTTCAGATAATGCATCTTTCTTACAATGAATGGATAATTTTACATTAAACAAACTGAGAGACTCATTTATGTTTCTAAGTCTGCTATTGACTTCCTGTGTAATTTTGAATTTAATTTCATTGTACGTTTCCCCATCTGTTTTGAGAACACTACGATACTAGAGTAATGAAGGCCACGTAAGATACTAGACATATGTATTGCAGCCTTCCTTAGCAACAGAAAACTCATGGCTTTTTTCTCCTTGGGAAGATAATAATGGATGTGCAATCTTGACATCCTGAGAAGACATATTTTTATCAGGGACAGAGTATCTTGATACACTGCATATCTGTAGAATAAAAATAAATGCCAGGGCTATTAGGTAAGAGCTTGTAGCTTGAGTTCAAAACACATAATCCAAAATTGTAGGAGTATCATATATTTTTTAAAAAGTAATTAAATATATGTGTTCAGAGTCTACACAAATAATGCTCATTACAGAAAAGGCTTTTGTAAGGGCATTCTCAAATTACATCCATCACACATTTGTGTACCATACCTAGCAATGTATGTCCTGATGGGATTAAGTTCTTGAGACCACAGAGGTTAATCTGTTCATGTTCTTGAAAAAAGACAATTAATGTTAAAACATTTTAACCAAGATCAATCTAACTTCTTCATTCTGTCAGTTTCTATATTCTTTGTTGCTAGCCCTTTGCTTAATTCTATTCTGCACTCATCAGCAAGACCTCTAAAACTGCTTCTCCAAAATTCTTTAAGATAATTTCTTCATTTCCAGTAAACACAGTCAATATGAAGAAAGGTATTTATAAATTTTCTCAGGAAGGAATACAGAATGAAATTAACAGTACCATAAAACATAATTGAGTGAATGTTGAAAGGTGCAAACCGAGTCAAAAGAAAATCTAAATATTCCCAGAGTTAACTACTTTTTCTTCTACCTCAGGAATTTACGATGGTCAACTTTCTTACTTTGCTTTCCCAAAAACTGAATAATAAAAGCAGGACAATAAATGGATCCAATTATTTGTACAAAATATTGTTCTTCCAACAAAAGGATCAAGACCAGTGTTGTGTATACTTTGCCATTTGCTTAACTCAGTCTGAGCTGAATGAAATCATTCAGCATGTTGATGTTTCTTTAAAACATTAGGAGCACCTAAATTCTCAGAGATCCTGGTGCTAGAAAAAGCAGGTTTAAAGAAGAGCAAAGGCCATTCTCACGGTCATTACCATCCTCAGATGCGAGCCTGTTGCTCAGCAGGGCAGCGTTCATGGAAACTACAACCAGCAGTGTCAGCTCTTCCACACGTGGCTCCCTCCCTGAAAGAAGGGCAGGCTTTTTGAGGAAGACTTTTCTCCTCATTTCTTCTGCCTAAAACAGGAACAGATGAAGGTACCTCGCCAAACACAAGGGAGGACTCGAACCTTGGTCTTTGAAATAATTTTATCCACTGCATAGGACACTGAACATTTCTTTGGCACAATGACCAAGATAAACTGTAGATTTATACTTTTCTTCAGTGCAGACCAAGGTATTCCAGGGGAAAGAAATTATATCTGTGTACTCACTTGACAGTTAATACAAAGTAATATCATTACGCATGTTAGGCAAATATTAGTGGCTTAAGAATTTTCAGTGTTCACCCTCCAATTGGTTTGTTAGTTTAACTCAGCTCATTTCTTGTTTTTTCTTTTTTCTCTGGACATAGTCTAGTAAATAGGCTTAAAAGAAGAGATCTCTCTCAAAAATTACTGGTAGACTGTAAATTTTCAATTCATCCTATGTATTTTTTCAGAACAGAAGTTGAAGTCAGACTTATAAAATAATTTCTTTCATATCTAAAAATTCAAAAACCCACATTAAATTGCTGCTTACTGAACTACAGAAGAATTATGACTGTAATTTAAACACCAAATATTTGCAAATAACCAATACACTGAAGAAGATATCAGTCTGACTTCAGACAAGTGAAAATGTGTTGAAAGTAAAGCATTATTTACCCACTCAGTCTAATCACATTTTATCCATCTATTATAAGTGTGTAGAGAGACTCACAGAAGCAAAACAGAAATAAGACCTTTATGAAGAGGTTTATTATTGCAGCTTGTGAAAAAAGCATCAGTGTTTAACTCAGAAGGTGAGTCCAGGTCTTCCAATTGTGAATTAATTTGGTGGAGAATCTGAATTACATAGTGAAATAAAACCTGATTCTTAAATTCCATAAATTTAAAATTCAACTCTTTTCTTCCAAAACTTTAGTAAAAATTTAAGATGAAACTTCATCCCATTTTATACTAGACAAAATAATATTTTTATTAGATGAAGCTGTTGACTTTTTCTTTTATTTTCCTATGTGGGTCTCTAACCCTGTCCCTAACTACCTTTCAAAGAGAGCAAAAATACACAGATAGAATTTTTTTTCCAAGCCTTGTCAGTCAAGATGTCAGTATGCTTTTTAAAGACAAGATCACAAATATTCTCATTAATACTTGAGATTATAAAGGGCAGAGACTCAAAACATTTTACAAGTCATATGTACAAGCAATCACCTGGAATTCACAACCAGTTCTATCAAGCCCAATCACAATATTCAATAACTAAAAAAAAAAAAATTAGTTCTGTCTATTCATCCAAACAAATATCACAGACATATTAAGTTGACTAATAATCATTTTTTAAAGTCCCAAATAAAGAAGAATCTGGGAAAGGGAGCTTTTTTTTTTCTTTTTCATAGAAATTTTGCAGTCTATAAACAACTAGTTTGTAAATAAACAGGAATTACTTATGTTCTTAGAGTGCATGCTATTGTGGGAAATGAGCACACATGGTGAGCATAGAATGATGCAAGTTTTATCATCAGCATCCCTAGATCTCAGATATTTGGGAAGGATGTCTCCACTTTTCCAGTGACAACAGGAAAGATTATGAGAAAAGATGAAACATGGTCTTCCAAATGATGTGTTAAAACAGCTTCCTTTAACATCTACAATACTGAAAAAATAGTTTACCTGCATACAAGACAAGGCTGCAGTAGGATTACAGCATGCAGACTCACGTGGTTTATCAGATACTATGGGAGTTCTGTAACACTTTTCAAACCCAAAATATTTCACAAAGGACATGGAAAATAAAAATTTGCATAAAACTCTGTCTGAACAGTAGTTTAAAAGAATTAATAAAATCTAATTATTCCTCCCATCTAGGTAGGAGTCATCATTATTACCTAGAATAACTATGCTGTGTTAATAAACATAGTACTAATAGTACTAATAAACTATGTACATAGCACTAATAAACTATGTTGTATTAGTTAATCCAGATACTGTCCTTATGCTGGCAACCCTGCGACATAAATTATTCCAAATTACAAATTTCAGACTCTTGACTCTTGACAGATGAAGGGATCAATATTAGTTTTTTCCTCCTTTTTCCTGGAAAGGTATGCACATGGAATTAGAGACACACTTCAGATAGTGGATTTTGGATAGATTTATACTTCTGTCACATCTTTGCAAAATGTCTTTTATCCCACCAGACATCTTAGATTATACATTGATGTGTGCACCACTTTGATACAGCTGCTTTCAAAACAGCAACAGCTGCTCTAGATAGAAAGGTGGACATTGTCACAGAATTTTCTGATGCTCTGAAGATGCTGAGAGCAACCATGTACTTCAATCAAGAGAAAAAAAACAACAAAACCAAACCACAGTCACCACCTCATAATCCACAATCCACACAATTAGATAATTAGAGAGATTGCTGAAAATGCTGCAACCCAAGATAAACGGGGATTTTAGTGGAGGCAAACCCCAAACCTATCATGGTGATTTTCCTGTTTTTTCAGCATTTGAAAACAGCCTTCCTACTTTCATTTCAACTTTTCCTTGAAGTATTTAGACTCCTTTGACTGGTTGAGGGGGGCAGCATTCTAAACTAATTCTTCAGGAATGAACCATTTTAGTGGGCTAGATTGAAGGAAGCCACTACAACTCATTGATTTAGGGAAAACTGGTCTTTCATTTTTATTACACTTCTTCTCTTCCTACCAAAACAAATGCCAGTACCAGAGATTGACTGCAAAAATTATTTCTGCACTTGTTAGCAACTAAAATCACATAAATTATTTAAGATTATTTTTTATTTCAAGAATAAAGCTAAAAGCTATTAGTAAGCACTACTTACATAACTTTAGCACATGAGAACAATTCCACTGTGTAAACCCAATTATTACAGAGAATACAGTAATAAAACAGGCCAATTAATTGGCCAGAAAAGTTAAAAATTATTGTTTACTTACAATTCACCAGGGTTTTAGAAGATTTGTCTGTTGAATTAAAGTTTAAAGTTTATTCAGCTTTTGGAATAGAAAAGAATTTTTTTTAAAAATAATTTTCAAGAAAAGATTCCAAAAGATTTATTGTAAGCAGTGTTCTTTAGAGAGAGAGAAAAAAAAATACATATATATGTTGTAAAATATGACACAAGTTTCTAATCATTATTCAGTTAGGGGAGCCAAAGTTCAAATAATCACAAAATACTTGAAGGTGGAAGAGGACTCTGGAGATCATCTCACCTAAGCTCTGTGCTCAAAGTAGGGTCAACCAGAGCAGGTTCCCCAGGATAATACTCCACAACCTCTCTGAGCAATGTGTTTCACTGTGTCACTATCCTGACAGTGTTTTTCTTTCTTTTTTTATTTTCTTTCCAATGTATAAATGATATTTTGCAGAGGTAGAAACATGCTGTACAGCAAAAAGTGGAAGAAAATTGGTCTCGATGGCTTTCAAGGGCTTGAGAAATGTGCAGAAAGATGAAATGTTAAGCTCAAATAGTAATCAAATTCAAGATGAAAAATTCACATTTTGGGGGGATATTTAGAGGAATGGTGTTTTAATAGTTTTATAGGAGGTATGGAAAAGTCTTTGAACCTGAAAGTTGACATAAAACTTCAGCACAAAAAATCTAGAATATTGAATTGAGATTTGCACCTTGACTCACTTACATCCAGGTCCAAAGGATGTAATAAATCAGTTCATCACAATTATTTTCCACTGCCAGTCTATTTGGAAGTGGTACTTACCCACAATTTTCAGTGTTAAATTTTTTTGGTATTTGGGGCTGATTGTGCCTGCCTCATACAGAAGAGGTGTCTGTAGTCAAGTTAGCCAGTTCAAAAGGTATATATTTCGGAGGTGAAATATATTTAACCAAATTGTATTTGATTATGACATGAAGGTCATCAAGCTGACATTCATAGTGTCAGAGTCTTATTCCATAGTTTTAACATTGAGCATGGTCAAGACCTTCTCTATCTGTAAGTCTAGAAACACTAAGCAAAACATCCTTGAAATAATCCTGAATAAATCATAAAATTACTTGTTGCTCTCACCATCGTTTGATATCAAGGTATGCAATTACCTGCCTTTTTTTTCCTAAAGGATAGGATAACTTCTTTCTCTCTATACCCTGAGCACTGAAAATAGTTCTCAGCACTGTCTGCATTGAGTCTGTTACTGACCAGAACAATTCAGCCATTGCAGTTTATATCCTTCAGAGGTGATTATACATTCTCCCTTTGATCCTTTTTCCAAAACTCAGTTCATTCTGCTAAACGATATACTACATATCAGGCTCAATCAATCTTTACTTGTAAATCCTCTGACCTCTCATCATTCTTGTAGCTCTTATCCACACCTTAAAAATGTTTATTCTTTGATCCTACCACCTCTGAGATTTTAAGGTCACATACTGATAAAGTTCAACATATGGGGAAGTATGCCAGCAATATGAAGACGAACACTAAAAAAAAAAAAAAAACGCATACATGTAAGTGGACATTTCCTCTCACCACTGCTACCATCTGCTTTGAGAATGACACCTAATCATAAAGACATAGAAAATCAAAGATAATAGCAAGAAGGTAGAATAAAAACAAAACCAAACAACAAAACCAAACAAAAACCCCAAACAAAACAAACAAAATCAAATTAGCCTTGTATGAATTCTTTAATTTTCAGTAGAAAATATGGATTGGCATTTAATTGTTATAGTTGCCATGAAAAAGCCACCTGATACATATCAATAAAATCTATATGAGATCCCTTTCCTCTGTAATCTGGTTTATAACTGCATTCCATTTGCAATCTAGGTTGTATTTGTATTTCCTACTGATTAGAATGTAGATTACTGTAGAGCATCATGAGGGGGGACTAATTTAATCTCAATACATGACCTTTCAAGATGCTTTAAAAATCCTAGCCAATTTACATTTTTAGACCGTGAACTCCTCAGAAGAGCTGATATATTCAAATACATATCTGGTAGAATTATTGTTAGTAACACACTAGGATGAAAAAATAATGATTAGCATACCTTGCCATTATCTACTTTTTAAAAATAGATAAGCTGAGTCACAAAGTGCCAAGTGTATTTTTACATTACCAAAGTAATTTGTAGGAACAGATTTGTTCCTATGCACCATGTGGGTACTTTGCACTCCGATCCTACAGAAACAAGATTTACCACAGAGATGAAGATGCATGAATATATGATAGGCCCTACAAAAACTGTCCTCAAGTGGCTGGGTGTAGACTGTACCTTCTTATAATGTAAATCAACATTGTAAAGCTAAAACAGCTGATTCTTCAGAATATGTGAGCTGTTAAGAGGCAATCAAGTTTGCCTAATGACATCTTTCAGTAGCCAAATTCCAGCAAAGAAGCCATACAGTGTAGTTATTAATGACAAAAACATGGTTAATTTACACTGGTACAGACAGAAAATAAATATCTCAAGGAAATTTGGCAATATATCATTTTCTGAAATAGCTCCTCCCTTCAAAATATGCTGGAAGTATCTTAAAAGGTTTTGTTGGCTCTTTTAAGAAAGGTTAATAATTATAAAAGACTACAGGAATTCTCAAAATATCTGCTCCAGAAACTGAGAGCCTCTAGCCACAAGCAGGAATAAATGAAGATTTGTTCACTTTCACCTGACATTCCTTGGGCAATTTCTGAATAAAATGAACTCAGCTTGAAGGAGAGAGATTGGAAAAAAACTGCTCAGCTGCTAGTCATGACAGCAGCTGAAACTCTTTTTCCTTGCCCATGAAAAACACTCAGGATGCAAAAGTTGGGTTACAAGAACAGTCACACATAAGAACAGAACAATTCTAAAAAAACAGAAAAATTGTTAAGGACGCAAAGAAATTCTTCAGAAATCAAGGATGAGAATAACATGAACTCAATTGTCTACCACTCTGACTTGCACAGAACATAATGTAAAAGAGTTTGCTTTGATTTGATGGTAATTATTTTGCTGTAATAGAGGTGATGAACAAGGCATTTTTGATGTGACTTTCAGAAAACGAGAACTGCAAAGTCCTGCTGTATTTGAACAAACAAATTTAAAGGACAAGGCTATTTTATGATACATTTTGATATTTTAATCATACACCAGTTATTTTATTTTTGTATGATTCTCCAACCATCTTGCTGAAATCTTAAACCAATTTTTAAGACTTCTGCAAAATAAATTTATATGTTTCCACAATCGCTGAAGAAAGTAGCTACAAAATATATCGGGGTTAATTTCGCAGAGAAAAAACCCACAGCTTTTATAATAAAATAATCCTGTTATAACTTTTAACCTTTCTGTTCCACTAATTTCAGGAAAATGTCCCTTAAATGCATAAAAAACTCTTGCACTTTCTGTATTTTCTCCCTCAAACATGTTTTTTCCTTGCAAAAGAACAAAACATTAGAAATCGTCTGTATTCTGATTAGTTTTGTTTGTTTCTTCAATCTTATACATCCCTACCCGTAGTAATGAAAGGGCTGAAACCCAGAACAGGCAGCAAATCCATTTTCATAGTGTACAGAGATAATAATAAATCATCTTAAGGTCCAAGTTTATTAGAAATGACTGAAATACATTACAGGGCAGCAATAACTTCAATGGTTGGTTTGCCAACCAGTGGTGTGGAATTAAAAATGCATTAAAATTTATAGAAAGGAAAGTAAATAGCAGAGAGTTTAGATTGGTTTTGACATAGTTAAATGAAGCATTATTTCTCTTTGTGTGGTTAATAAAATAAAATTCTACAGAATGCGAGAAACATTCTCTTTTCAAAGCTGAAAGGTGAAAAAAATCCATTATTAATTAAATTTAATGCTTATTCCCTCCACTGCATGTCAATGAAGCATTTCAGAAGAGAAGTGCAATGAAAGGTTCTTCTCTTTGCTTCTCCAGAAGCCACTTCTATAGATTTTAACAAACATGTTCTGTTCAAACTTTGTAGGTACAAGTGTAAAACAAACACATATCTGCACAGGAAGGCCTATTGTAATAATGACAGTAGTGATAATAATAATAATATAATAATACAACACAATTACATAGTTAACCCGACTTGCACAAATTTCCCAAAACTTGCCAGGCCATCCCTCAAATTTTTCCAGAGGAGTGGGAAACAATAAGAATGGAGACAAAGGAAGTACCTGCTTAAGATGTACTCCTTGTATAGGGAAAATTCCATGGGAACTGTGGGAATGGGAGTTGATTGTCTCAGGGCTCAGCTGTCCCAGGGAAACAGGGTGTAGCAGTTGTTGGGCTGAGCACAGGATTTTTAGAGCTCATAGAACCACACCTTTTTTCAGTTCCTATAGGAACAGGTAAAAATGCCACTAACAGGGTGTTTTGTCCCATGCTAACGCTTCAGGAAAATATGAAACTCTCTTTTTATGCAGTCTGGCCTGCATCCGAGAGGTACCATAAGCCAACACATGTGCCTAAATTATGTAATGGGCACTAATGAGAACAAGGTATCAAAATGTAGCCTTTTTTCAGCTAAGGCTCTAGGTATGCCAGAAGCAGGTAAATGCCTTTAATTTTCAGGACTGCTCAGCTATTTCTGACTACAGCCATTCTTCATTAGCTTTCAAACTACAAAGACATTCCTATCAGATAGAGCAAAAGGAGGGGAAAAATCTCTAGTGCTGTAATTGGGAATTTTTATGCTCATTTTGCATTGCCCAAGCAGACTGCTTGGAAGGAAAGAACGCAAAGGAAGAAAGAAGTCATTCATTGTAACCAATGGAGAGAGAATAATAAAATTTCGGAGGTGAAATACATTTAACCAAATTGTATTTGATTATGACATGAAGGTCATCAAGCTGACATTCATAGTGTCAGAGTCTTATTCCATAGTTTTAACATTGAGCATGGTCAAGACCTTCTCTATCTGTAAGTCTAGAAACACTAAGCAAAACATCCTTGAAATAATCCTGAAATATCCTTAGAAATATTCTGAGAAATATCTTTACAACTTTCCCACCCCACCTCCCTGTTGACACACATTATTTTCACCTATTTTCCATGTTCTCATTAGGCCATTCATACTGTAGAAAAGTTATTGGAGTTGGCTCTGTAAAAGTCACATCAACAAAGAACATCAGCTTCTGCTATTCTATAGACTGGCCTCTATCCCAACTTATAAAAATCTGTGGGTTTTTTTTTTTTTTAAAACGACATATAACTGAAATTCTTGGCAATATCTCTGATTTCAAGTAAGACATCTCCTTGACTCCCAGTGCTAACATTTGTTGTGATCATACCAAATGGCAAATCATTAACTTCTTTACCAGTTCCAATGTTTTCTTTTGGCAAATAAGTAATTTGGAAAAATCCCTCATGAAACAAGCTCATAACTTTACTTTCATTGAAATAAAGGAAATAACATTTACAATCAATATGCGAATACAGGGCTGAAAGACAAGTGGTTTTACCTAAATTAAAGAAAATAAAAGACTTTTCTCAATTATAAATGCATATATCTATGAACGGACACCAGATACATCACCACGAGAACTGTCTTTATGTATCATTAAAATAAATCCAGATTTAATCTACAAAAATTTATAAAATTATGAAGCTATCATCATAATAGCGCAGAAAATTTTAAAGATCTGCTTACGATTAGAAAATGCAAGTTTGGTCTTATTAATTTTACTGCACAAACTGCACTACAGACATTCTATGAGTGCTGGAAATACTTAAATATGCAGCAGGTAGTCAGCCTATGTGAGTTGGAGTACTAATCCCTCATGCTTCAGAAATACAAACTGCTAATCTCTGCTTGCCTTAAAGAGGACCCTTTAGAGCAGCAGTGGGTATTAGAAGCATACAGTGAACACTGGAACCCACAGTGATAGATGCTGGATTGCTTGAATCTTATCTTCATGTTGAAAAGAAAAAACAAACCCCACCAAAAAAAAAACCAAAACACAACCCTCCAAGAAAATGCCAAAACACTTAGGATTTTTAGGATGTGATATTAGGCCATTAGACTGGTCAGAAATATAAGGATGGCTTATACTGGGTTATATTACCAACTTCTGTCCAGGCAAATGCCATGTTTTTCTTTCATTTTTTCTTAATTTTTGTTACAGTATTTCATAAGGCTAAAGGATTTACTGATAGGCATCCATAACACACCAACCATAATCACCACAAACAAAGCAGGAGGTATCTGTCCTCATTTTTTTAAAAGACAAGGTGAAATGTGAGATGTTCCTATTTCCAGTAAAAATATTACAGTATGTCTAAGCAAGATCAGAGTCTCACTTGCCTTTGTATTCCCTCAATTTCTCAAGGTTTCCAAGAAAAATGAACATTTACCCTTTGATATTAAACACAAGGTCAGACAGAATAAGTGGTTGCAAATGTCCATTACTTTCCTGTCATCTGCTCAATTAAGGTTTCCAGCTGTCAGTGTCTAACGTTGCTACACCATTAAAAATTAAGGGACATTCAGATGCATTGATCTGTATCAAAAGCGCTTTAACGGGAAAGAAAAAAAAAAAGGCAGAAATCATAATTTTCCTAAAGTGTCCAATTATTAGATGAAACTGTCAGGAGGAAGAAAGGAACAGACAACTCCCTCAGAGCTGCCCAGATGTCAATTGGTGCAAATAAGTTAATTGTTGCTGCACTCCCCATTACTCCTCAGCTATGAGCAGGCACCTTAATTTGGTCAGAAAGGTAAGAATTCTAGAGTACACAAAGGGCGTGTATATGCAGATTTTCCAGGCAAATACATTTTCATTTTTATTTGACGTTCTAAAATAAAAATGACAAGGTGTGTATTGAGGGATAAAAATATGTTAAATATACCAGAACCAAGGGCCACAGCACAGAATTAAATATTGTGATGGTAAAATATTCTGCTTATAATGGCATTTGATTAACTTTTTATGCTCTTCTATTTTGGAAATTTTCCAATAAATCGAAAAAAATTACCTTTTTTCTTTTATCACATCTGGAAAAATATATTATTTTCCAAGCACTAATATAATCAGACTTAAATGAAAATGTTACCTCTATATATTTCTCCTAATAAGAGACTGTCATGAACAACAGATTCATATATTAGACATTATTGTAACTGCTAAGCCAATATAAATTATATGTTCAATATACTTTTTTGCAAACTGAATGTAGCTATAAGTTTCTTTTTTCCTTAAAGCTGTTTCCTTAAGCTGATACTAGTTCAAGTTCATGGCAGGGAATGAGCAAAAAATTCAGATTTTCAGTACATAAGGATCATATTATCAAACTTATTTAGTCACATAAAACCAGGCAGGAAGCCAGAAAGGTTTATGGAAGATCCAAAAAAACTAACACCTTTCATCTAAGACCTGTATGAAATAAATAAGATTGATTCTTGATTAATACCCTTTTCCTGGCTGCCAAAACCCATTTGTATATCTGCTGTGTTGTTTTTAAAAATTGGAAACCTTTGGAAATTGAAATATTATTACATTTGCCACCCCCAAAGAATCAGAGTTACAGAATAGGAGAGTCTGCTTGCATTATGTAAAGTGTGTGCACCCTTAATTTCCAGTTCAGAGCAGAGCAATATTACCTGTACTAAGTTATGCAAACCCAGAGTACAGCCATTCTTTTCACCTTTGGGTTTCTCGACTGTTGGATCAGATATTCACCCTGGTGACAAACAGTAAATATTAGATTTTCTTCTTAAATACGGATAGTGGAAATCTGCTATAGTCGCTGAAAGTTTATGTTGGGATTTTTTCAAGGTGAGATAAGGGCAGCTGGGATAAAATCACTTTTAGATAATGGTCTAGAGACTTTTAAATCATGTTGACTTTGTGTGTATGTAAATATAAATAAAATATTATTTTATGGAAAAGCTTCAAGCAATATTGAATTCACTGATAATCACTACTTTCTGCACTAGAAGATTTTTTTTTTTAATATGTCTGTTTTGTATACTGAATGTAGTGCTTTCAAAAACACAAGTCAGACAATTTTGAGTACAAAAAAATCTTGTGAGTAGGACATACTGTTTATATGTTTCATTCAGGCAAGTAGTCATTTCTTGCCAGATAATAAAGTTTGGAAACCATTCAGATGCAGCTGTTAGACATTATTAGTGATAGTTCAGTAGAATGTATAAAGATAGTGAAATACTACTGACCAAACTAAGAGTTGTAAAATGTTAAAGGAACCTGCAGAGTAAACATCAAATGAAGTTTCTATTAGTCCCAGGTTCGGATGCATGCTGTGTAAGGAATGAAAGATTTCCTAGATACCCAAACTCCTCTTTCTGCTTTCGTGGTGTGGTGGGTTTGTTTTTGTGACACAGTCTGCTGATATCCCTTCTGGTATGGCAGGTAGACCTTACAGAAAGAACACAAAAACAGGACTAATACTTGTTGATACAGTTCCAGGAAAAAAAAAGTCAATCAAGGTGAAACGACCTGTCCCAAACTATAGACTGGAACTGAACTCAAGCAGATTGCATAGGTGGGAACTGAACTGAAGCCATCCAAGCCTCACAGTGCTGCTGGTCCTCTCCTGTGGTTCCTGACCTCAGGCAACACGCTTAGCCACGGATGGGCATTTGCATGGATCACCTGGGAACAATAGTGCTCCATGGATGCAAATTACCATGAATATACAGCCCAGAAAGCACTCTGCTGTGTAATGAGTACACCTGGTGTTGTTGCTATTTGTCTTCTGCTCTATATTCACTCAGAGGCAAAGCCAGCTCATTTTTCTAGCCTCTCAAAACATGCTCAACATGCCATTTCACTTCTTGTGTTTCATTTTCCAAGGTGAAATGGAAACAACAGGCAACTGTATTACTGTATTGTTCTGCATTATATTGCATTCTCTTCCCTTCTGATAGAGACAAATTGATATTTAGAACAGCTGACATGACGCTGGCTGCCTCAGTAGCAGTATCTCCCCACAATTTCCCCCAAGTAAATTCAAATAATCAACTGCATGATGCAGACATGTCCCTTTTAATCAGCATGCTGACTACAAATCTTCCTGATTATGTAATGAATATTTACTTTCCTGTGGGTAGTAGAAGAAGTGCTACCTTTCCATTGGAGGCAAAAAATACTCTATACTCTGATTTAAACATTACTTCAAAGGAGGCAGAAAAAGGATGTTTCTAAGGTTATCTTTAAAGGACAGTTTAAAATAGCAATTAGGTGGCATACCAATTAAGTTTAAAGTATATTGTACCCAGTACAAAATACATTCTGCTTTTACTATGCACAGAGAAATATGTGGATACTCAGGAAGTCTGAAACTAAAGCCAGAATTAGCTCAGTACTGACACACAGACAGAAAATACTTTTGAAACTTTAAATCTTGGTCTCTTTAAGGAGAAATTCATCCCTATTTGAGAGCATGTATAGAAATGCTACCCTCTGAAATCCTGATTTCTTAGTTGGTGCACTGATTTTGTGCTAATGTTGTGTTTAAGAATGATTGTCCACTTGTGTACCTCATTTTATCAACAAAGCAGGTATAATAATTACTCTCGGGACTACTATGAGATGCACTTTTCTGGGTCTTAATGACCTTGATATTCATACACAGTAATATTTGTCTAAATGCCAAGTATAATTCTTTAAAATGAAGGCTTAACTATTGGTGCCCCTCAAGCCTGGAGTCTGGATTCACTGTCCCACTGGGGAACAGGTTGTGAACTGGAATCACAAAAAACCCTCTTCCCTTTCCTCTTGGACTAGGAGCAAGCCTCACTCCATCTGAACAGCAGAACTTAGATTTCCAAAGCTCTATCCTAAAATAAACAGCTGTGTGGTGAGGTAGCAAGGGGTGTTGTGCTGTCACTACACAAACACTGATGGTGCAAATGGCAAAGCAGAGGAACAGAGTAACTAAATGCAGGGGAATGGCCTGGGTAGAGAATAGATTAAACAGAGTTGAGCCACAAGCCGTAGATGATTTCTTCATTGTTTTATTATTTTCAATGAATACCTATTCTTCTATCATTGTGCAGTAATTGAATATTTTCTGTTGTGCAAAAGAAAAGCCTACACACTGACAATAACCACTTGGCACCCTTTAAGGTTTGAAGCTGGCAGGAAAGTCCATTCTCCTCATGATAGGCTGGCTCTGGAGTATTAGTTCATGTTATCACTGCTCAAGCAAGAGTCACTGAATTTTAGCATCGCTGTGGCCTTCTATGGCCTTTTTAAAATTTACAGTGAGATGAGCCTGAGAGCTCACTGCAGCATTATGAGAGTCTGATTCTTTTCACATTTTTATAAAAAGCAAAGGTAGATACTCAAAGCACAAAGCTCTGTTTGTTGTCATGATGAGAAAGTTGATGAATTTAGTTCGTTGTTTACCACAGAGATTTTCTAGCAGACTTTTTTTCCCCAGCATGGGCATGAGTACTAAACTATAGAGCTCTGCAGTATTTTGGAACAAATTCAGAGTTTAGAAGGGGCTGATCCAACATAGTCCCCACAACCAGAAAGAGAGAATCACACAGGCAATTATAAGAGCTAAAGTAATGGAATCTGGCTTCTAGCTATGCCTTATGGATACTGGCTTGAAACTGTGGCATCCATAAAAATAATCCATATTCTATTAAGAGGGCTAAACATTGCTGGGCAGCCTAGTTTTGTCCCTGTCAGAGACTGAACCATTGGTCTTCCAGATGATTATTAATTTAAAAGAAATGATCATTAAGAGTTTCTAATCAGCATAAACTCCAGGCAGTAAGATGAATTTTAGTTATAGTCAATATATAAATTTCCAGCAATCCAAATAACATTTTATAATTTAAGTAAATGGCTTTTGTCATGGTTGACTTCATACTTGACCCTGATGCTCCTCCTGTCCCACATTTTTCCTGATTGCTGTACACTGACCTCTCATGATTTTTACAGTTCTGTAAGGTGGTGAAGGAAAGATGAAAACTCATTTACACTGTCAAAGACAGAACTTGTCAGGGTCATGTGGCATATATCATCCTCGCTTCTCTGGGACCCCCACAATTTAAGTCTGCCCTCACAGTCAGCTAGAAAAGTGAATACTTCAAAATGAGACAGTCCTATCATTCAACAATTATTCATTATAGAATACAAGCTCAATGAATCAGAGTAGACATAAAATACTATCAAACTGCATTATATTACTGTAGATAACTCCCATACTGTCTTTTTAATGTTTTCATTTCAACTTGTTTCAAACGACTTCATAGAGTACAGAGCAAGATGTCAAAGATTGTTATGTTGATCAAAATAAAGGCAAAATTTTGATACTCACAGGAACATCGCAAAGCAATTAGAAGTCAAAAATAAAGAAGAAAATCTCTAATTTGAAAAATTATAGGGAAAAGTACTTCAGAAATTAAAATACAGTTATTAGCCATATTTGAATTTGAGCAGCATTTACCATAACTTGTAACAACAAAAACACATTAAAAATGTGTGGAAATATTAATAAACATGAGCAACTCCTACTCCTTACAAAGGTTTGGGTTTAATTTCATCTGGAATAATAAGATATTTTCTATTAGTTTTAAAAGCAATTTCAGAAAAACGCCAGGCAGGTATTTTCTCAGCAATATGTCATATCAGGTATCAAAATAGTTTAACCCTAAAGAAGATTATGAATTTTTCACAGCATCTTTTACAGTAACAGGATGAACTGAATCAGAAATAGATTAACTGTCTCAACTGCCCAAACTAAACCCAATCAGAAAGCAAAACATAAAAATACCTGGAAATCCACAGCCATGTGTTGTAAGAAAATATCCAGACCCATCAACCACCACTGAGCTCTATTTACACACGGCTTTAATGGGCAAATTCAGTGTAACCATGCAGCAGACTAGCAGCATATGCTACCCAACTGCTACCACCTTCATGCTGTTATAGGAAGCAGCATGTGCACACACATGCAAGCTGTGCCTGATCTAAAGATCAATGTGGGCATCAAGTGATCCTCTGATTAAAAGCCACAGGATATCCCAAAGAACAAGCTCATCAGTTTTATGGAAACTGGATCCAAATATTTTTAGCTACTTTTCGCTACCTTCTATGAGAAAAAGAGGTGTCCCAACTCTTAATTTATTCTTTAACCCTCAATGTACAAAGGAGTGTAGAAGATGCAGTTTCATGAAAAGAAATATCTATTTCTTTAATAGATTCAGTCTTGTGATATGAGAAAACATAGTACTTTGGAACACTGTTTTATGGTCAACTTAAATCATTATTAACTAACCTCAAATTTTCTGAACACTGTTATTTCTGTAGAAATGCATTTTCCTGGCCAAATAATCTATTTTCTGCTTCTTTGGCACTCTGAAAATACCAGATTCAGGGACAACAGAGAATCAATAGCAAGTTCAGTGATAACTATATCGTACATGTCACCATATCAAGATGAAAAAGATACAGGAAGTCTGCATTTTCAGATTTTGAAGTACAGACTTTCAGTGAATATTGGTGAACAGAAACCACCCATGCAAAAGGAACAAAATGCAGGAGAGTCGCATTGTTGCTGAACACCTCCTTCATGGTATCTCTGCACCTCACATCCATTACAGTGGATTAATCCAATTTTTAATTTACAGAAAGGCTTTAGGTATAGAACAAGAATATTCTACGTGATATCAAACAGGGAGTTGATTTTTTCACTGACATGATTGCTGTCTCAACTGCACTTTCCTATGCCACTCCAGCAAGAAATGCCTTCACAGGCCAACAGTATTTCCTTAAAACTTGCAGTATTGGAAGAATGAGATGGTAACATACTGTGTCCCTCAAGCAGTGGGATAGCTAAAGTAAAACTTGGAGCATTGCCTACAAAATCAATATTCCACAAACCAAATTCCCATCCTAGAAAACAATCAATTTAATTTAATTCAATTCTAAATAAAACCTATTTTCAGGTGGAGGAATGGAAGAGGAAGAGTGGAGTACCTTCCTAGAGAGCCACAAAATCTGGAGGCCCTGAGTTCAGGATAACTACACTTCAGAAGGATCTCACTTCTTATATGGTGTTCACAGTCTGATGATGATTCCACAGGTTTACCAAGTAGCTGGGGAGCTTTGGGAAGAGTTTTTAAGCAGGAAATATCAATGGTCCACCTATTTTATCACAAGATGTTATTGGGCTGAGAACGTATTGGGATGGCAACAATTTAATGTTCAGCATTAGCATCCTTTAGCAGGTGTGTTGTGTTTTTTCCCCTGTAGCTGAGATTGCTCAAAAATTGTGTCTCTCTTGTGCACCCATAAACTCATTCTCTCATGGTAATAGATGTCTTTAGTCTTCAAAAGTTTCACAGGAAATCTTTTTGTTCCAGTCTGATGTCACCAGTAAATAAGAGAATAAACTGCTGTCTAATCCCTGTTCCCTACCACTCAATTCTCAGGCAGCAAATGCCATGTTTAAAAATCCATCCAAAATTTCCATTATCTGTATGTAAAACTTGCTTTCAAAAGCTCCTCTTTGCACAATACCATCGCTTCCTTCAAAATCTGTTATTGAAATAAGAAGTGCACACCTGTACTTGCAAGGTATTTTTTGGTCTCTGCAGGCCAATTCATTTTACCTGCAAATTTAAAGCAATGCAGCGAGAAATATTAATAAAGGCAACACTGATACTGATGGATGACTAGAAGTATTGAATAACAAAAAGGGATATTCCCTCTCTTCACCTGATGCCATTTCCCCACTCCCTGATCCTCTTGTCCCACACTGCCTCTCATGACGTGTGTGACTATTTTTATAAATTTCTGAAGAATTAGGTATTTATTTAGTCTTAATAAATTTTTCCAGTAGTAGAGCCAATGTTTAAGTCCTTTTTTTGTTGTCTTCCACAGAGCAGGTAGAACTTAAGGAGGAAAATGAGCAATTAGGGTCACGTGCAGGAGATGTCACGAATCACTGTGGTGGTGTGATTCCCCACCTCTTCAGGCTGCTCGAAAATCTCAGGAATTCTCTTTAGCCCTCAGCTTTGAGTAAAGAGCTAGGAAATTCCCTTGACCTTATAAGAAACTCATGGGATAACATGGGATATCTAGTAAGTAACAGAGTGAACCTTGCCATCAAACTTTGTGCTGCTATTGCAAATTTGTATTAAACTGACTTTTGCTGATACCTTTGCCAGTGCTTCTTTAAGTGACCTGAACCAGTCATTCATGACATTTATGTAAGAATCTATTATGAAGTAATGATTATAAATATATTACACTGTATTATTTAAGGAACTTCCTAACATGAAAGATTAAATGCATTTTGGTAAAAAGCACTTTTACTTTAAAATAAGCCATGATCTGTATCTATCATGGAGACTGTCATTTTATATAATCAACAGAATTCCTGTGAACAAGTAGTTTAAATAAAAATGCATGATCACCTGCCATCCTCCATCTATCTGGGAAACAACACCATGTTTTGTTACGTAGTACTCTGCATCACAAGTTTTTCCTTTAGAAGCAGAGAAAAAGATAAGTCGTTATAGTTCCAGACATTCCAGGATCTTCCTAATCCATAAACTTTAAGGATGTGCTCTGGAATAATTTCAAGCACATGCAGATGATAGCTTTATATTTCAATGTCTGCAAAGAATCACTAACTGAATCTGGTTTGTTATTAGTCATAGGGTAAATGATGAAAATGAATGTGAGAAATTAATAGCAAGCACAGACAGACATCATCCTAAACTGTCATAGCTACGACATATCAATATGGATCTTTCAGCTGCAATGTAGCTTTTCTCCTGGGAAATGTAAAAATATATCTAAAATCTAACAGGCACAGATCCCAGTGTCCTTTATCTGAATTGAATATCTTAGAATTGAATACCCATCAGTACTTTGAAAGGCCATGGCTGCATTCCCTTCTCTCACAAACACAATTTGAAAAGAAGGCAGCTGTAGCTGATCCAGGTTGCAACCCCATTCTATAGATTCAGGAAGTTTCATTTACCCAGCTTTAGCTTGACCAAATTAGTTACAAGTTTGTTTTTACTGAGGCACAGGCAAAGCAAGTGTAACTGTCCTGAAACATATAGGAAATAAATATAAAAAGACACAAAGATAACAGTGAACTTTTATGGTCATCAATGTCAATACTTTACAGTTGGCAATCAAATCCATATCAAACTTGAAAGATGCCCATAATTTCTAATGACTGTCTTCCAATGCTCACATAATAAGGAATGCAAAATTTATCTTATGATGTCTTCAGTAAGTTCAAAGTGATACCCAGGATATGAATATTAGAAATGCCATGTGAACCCAGAAGTACCTAGTCTATATTGATCTTTAAAAGAAAAAGCAACCAATAATTTGACCAAATTTGTTAGCCTGTAATTTAACATCTATTTTTATGGCAAACTAATTTTCCATCCAAAATAAAGATCTTCAGATAAAAGAGTTAGCTATGTCCCTTGGAAACTTATTTAAAATATGTCTTGTTTTCATTGTCACAAGTTTGCAGTAAAATTTACACAAATCCCTATTGCCATTTCTGCCAGTCTTGTTCAATTTCCCACACTCTGTCAACATGTGTCAGGAAGAAAGCATTATGCCTTGTTCAATTACATTACAAGTAGAACCTTCATCCCGAACTGAAAGGGAAATAAATTTTAAAATAGCACTGGCTAATAACCTCCCATGGCTTTTTAAAATCCTGTCTGTTCTACAGAATCTGAAGTTCATTGTTTTTACAGGCACTGAGGGACAGAGTCACTGAATTTCTGAATTCTCAGGCACAGGAGTATAGTCTAAAATGCTGTTGGTGTAAAAGAGACTCCAGACAGCACAACATCTCTGCTTAGGTGTATCTTAATTAAAACTAGTCAGACTCCTGTCAGACACAACAGTAGACTTGAGTGTTTGTTTTATAGTCATGCCTTAAGTGAACAAGGTTTTCGAGCAGCTTATAGCAGACCAAGACACAACTTAAGAAAAGGAGGAGAAATTAATAAAAAAAGATCTCAAAAAGCATATCTAGATTGCAATTACAAAACACACTGTATGTGATGATTTAAAAAAACAGCTGGGAATTAAACTCCAATTAAACTGCAGGTACTACTTTTATGACTCATGCACTCCGATGGAGAGTTGTGCTTTTAAGTGCATTATCTAAGTGCAAACTTCTGAGCAAGCTTCAAACAGCTGGTAAAATAGGATTTACTGGAGCATCCTAAGGATCCTCCCTTAGTTCTCAAAAATATATAGACTACCATCATGCTAATCAAGTAAGTAAAATCTGAGCTAGAAAGGTAAATTTAGACACAGATCCTCAGCCACACACACAGATCTACTTAGGTTCTTGAGCTAAGCTTTAACCTAACTGTTTCTGGGGCACTTTCATGCTCATTGAGGCTTTAGCAAAAATAACTTCTTCTCCATTTTGTTGCCCATTTTGTGTATATTACCCTATGCATTAAGAAGCAAACAAGCATATGGCATTGATTGCCTCTGAAAATTATAGGGACAAAACAAGCTGAAAGCAATGAATACAGGATCCTTTTACCAGATGGCAATCTGACATGTCTGTGCAATCCAGAAACTTACCTTTTAAACTTGGTTATTGGCTTTTGATTGTTTGCTTGTTTACATGTTAAGCAAATTAATATTTTTTAACTGATTTCAGGTTTGGTTTTTTTTCATTACCTCTCAGAGACAAATTCCTCTAGAGTTTGTGAAATTGCTATTGCGTTTACATTTTTGCTACAAATGCTTTGGCCAGCACTTCTACGGTTATACTCTTTGCACAACACTTCAGAAAACAAACTACAGATCTGAAACCATAGCCATATTTTTTTTAAATACATTTTGGATAGTCTTTATGCCTAATCTCCTGTTAGGTGGAGCATCATTTAAAACAATTTTTTTTTTCTTAAGAGGCACACAGGATTCTAATAGATTTGGGAAGTCACCTGCCTTCTGTGTCATATGAGAAGTTTATTTTATTTCTGTGTAGAGCATTTGCTGCCTTTCTCCCACGCACTGGTGTTGCATCTATCTCATTTCCATTGTAGCACTTTCAAGTTTCAGCCCTGAAGGTGTCATGTTTAATTTACTTAATGAATACATGATAATTTATGTCTGTTCTGTTGCTTGATAGTGCATAAATGTTCAGCTAGATTCTTCATCTTCAATTTGCTTTCAAGGAAAAGATATCCTAAACTTGCATGGCTTGAGGTAAATGACAGCACTTTGAAAAGCTAAGATTGTCCAAACGGTGGAGACGCACATCACCTGCTTTGTGACCTAATTCTCTAGTTTGCTTGACCAGCTTCATAAAATAGTTTCATAAAAAAGAAATATTCTCTCTTCTAACTAGTAAATTGTTAGTAGCATTTAGGTATTTCTGAAGAGTAGTTTATTTGTAGCGCTTTACTGGACAATGATAAAACCCTCAAATTTAACTCAAGACTGATTTTCTTAATTTTTCTGTTTTAAGAAATTCTGCAAATAGCAACCATTTTATATTTCTGTTCTTGGCTAGAGAGACCAAGAGTCTTGGTTATGGCCATCATCCAGAGTTTGCTCTGGAGCTAAAAGTGTGAAAGCAAATAATTTCCTTTTTTTTTTTTTTTTTTTTTAGGCAAGCCCTGCTGTCATTTACACTAATAAGAACCTTAGTATTTGGAACAAGTTTTTCTGTCTCCTTAGTGCCAAACATCCTACATCTTTTCCCTCACTCTCTACCTTTAACTAAAGAGTTAAAACAAGATTTTCACAGTATCTAATAAAGGTATATTCTAGCAACATCCAAGCTGGTAGACTTCCTAAAGTAAAAAGTCACTGAAAGATGAGACATCATGTAGAGGACCACAAAATTCATCTTACAGTAAAAAAGTTTACACAGAGGTGGTGTGAATTCATCTTGGACACGAAAATGATACTGATGGACAAAAATGGACACACACCTACAAGTAATACTGTGGTTTGGTCTGGGAAGAAGTCAGGATCAAGAGCTCCCAGCTGAAGGGTTTTCTGGCAACTCATTTGCACAAAGTTCTGCTCTCTGAGCAGCTGGAAGAAATATCACAGCTGTTACAGCCCTGACAATCAACATGCTCTGCTAAGGATGGCTGCTATGCAAACAGTCCTTCGTGGCATACACAACACACTCCGATGGCTGTGAAGTGGCAAACAAACCAGTTTGGGAATTCCCATGCAAAGAGTTGTCCTGCTAATACTGGAGAAAGCTGGTTCTAATCCCAGTTTTACAAGCCACACTTCATAATTAAAAATCAACATGAAGTGCTGTGGAGAAGATTTTAATTTTTTATCTGGGCTCATTTAGTTGGCTCCAAATGTATAGTAAATGACAGAGAACTGCATAAGGTATAATCTTCTGTGCAAAGTCCTTTAAAGATCTCTACTCAGAGGAAAGTAAATCAGAGATTACTGCATTGGCATATGGAAAAGCTCAAAGTTTTTCAAACACATATCCCCAAAAAGAAAAGCAAGTCAGGAAGCAAAAAAGCAAAGTATGTTCCCAATGTCAGTGGCAGGTCCCACAATAAATGGGCATGCTAGACAAATAGAGATCAGAAACATGATGCATGAGTGATTCTTCTGGTTCACGACATGTTCTCTTCCTGAAGTTATGACAGATGGGCCATAATGAACAGACTCCTTAAGTGGGAAAACCAGAAGTTGAAGGATGGCAAATGAAGTACAGAATAAAAGAATATTATTTAAATGTAAATGTGGTAAAGGCCTAAACCTATATTTATACACTTGTTTCTCCCTTTAATAATCACAAGAAATTTTATAATAAAAGTACCCCAGTTTAGAAAAGTATGCCCTAGTATAAAATAGTGTTACTATCGAAAGGTGAAGTATAACTCTCTAAAAGAGAGAACAATAAAGAGGATTGATATTTGGGGGTTTTGGCAGAGAGGGTGGTGGGAGGGTTAGGTGTTGTGGTTTTTTCCATTTCAGTACAACAATAGAGAGGTGTCAGACAAGTTTAAGACTACAAAATGCAATCATCAGGATTCAGAAGGAGGCTGAAATCTGAGGTTAATACTAGATTTCTTGAAAAATCTGCTGGTCAAATTCATTCTATAAGGATCATAAACAGTCATTATTTTCCAGCTGCTATATACTCAAGAAGATAAACAACAGCTATTGAGTCTTGACTTCTTAAAGTATCTGAAATCAATGTTCCTTTTGAAATATCCTTAATGATAAAAAATAACTGTCCCTCTCATATGACAGGACACATTATAATGCTGTGCTTGCAAAAAGGATTTCTTTTGGCAAGGACTCGTTTTTTTAAAGTACTGAGACCTGAACATCCCAATTATTGTATGCAAGTGAGTTCTTATCGGCTTATGGCTGATCATATCAAATATCTCATAGCTACAGACAATGACTGATGTCCAAGTGGAAATCAGTGATGGTCCCCATGTGTTCCTGAAATGTTCCTCTGGGCTTGGGATTGGGACCAGCACTGTTTACCATTTTTGTTGGTGACATGGACAGTGGCACTGAGCACATCCCCAACAAGTTTCCGATGACACCAGGCTGTGTGGTGCAGTTGACACGTTGGAAGGGAGGGATGCCATCCATAAGGACATTAACAGGCTTGAGAGGTAGGGGCCCATATGAACCCCAGGAAGTTCAACAAGGCCAAGTAGGAGGCCCCATACCTGGATCAATCTTGATACAGGCTGGTCCAGGAATGGATTAAGAGCAGCCCTGAGGACTTGGGGTGCTGGGGAATGAGAGGCTGGACATGACCCACCAATGTGCACACACAGCTCAAAAAGTCAAATGTATCCTGGCCTGCATCAAAAGCAGCGTGCCCAACAGATTAAAGGAGGTGAGTCTCCCCTTCTGCTCTGCTCATGTGAGACCTCACCTGGAGTAATGCATTCAGTTCTGGTGTTCCCAACAGAAGGACATGGAGCTATTGGAGTGTGTCCTGCAGCCACACTGATGTTGACCAGAGGGATGGAACACCTCTCCTAGGAAGACAGGCTAAGAGAATAGAAGTTATTTAGCCTGAAGAAGAGAAGGCTCTAGGGAGACCTCAGGGTGGCCTTCCTGCACCTAACGAGAGCCTACAAGAAAGATGGAAGGGGAATTTTCATAAGGGTGTGTAGTGATAGGAGAAGGAGGAATGCTTTACACTGAATTAAAGGAGGATTCAATGAGACAGTAGGAAGAAATTCTTTACTGCGAAGAAGGTGAGGCACTGGAACACATTGTCCAGAGAAGTCATAGATGTCCCATTCCTGAAAGTGTTCAAGGCCAGGTTGGATGAAGCTTTGAATAATCAGGGGTAGTGGAAAGTGTCCCTGTCCATGGCAGAGGCATTGGAACTAGCTGATCTTTAAGATACTTGTCAACCCAAAGCATTTTATGCTTATATGGTTCTATAACTTCTAAGATGAAAAGTGAAACATTATAATTCTTAAATGTTAGATTAAAAGAGAAATAATTTATCTTCAAACTGTTCCATATTATTTCTCATTAGAACAGCACTAAGTTCAATATCAGGTACAAAATATCTTGTGAAAGCACAGTGGTCATAGTTCAAATCTTCGATTCAGAAAGTTCATTTAAATGAGCCTCTGTAGAATGTCAGCAATCTAAGAACACCCACATAAACTCCCCAAGATTGTGTGTTATTATATAGAATGTAAGAAGAATTATTACACCTAATTAAATATTGCAGAGACAAAGAACTTTGTTTTGACCTTATGGTAGCCTTTAAGTTTTTGAAGCTTATCTTCAAACTAGCTATTCATATCAATAAAAAAATAAGGCTTGATTCTTCACCATAGAAATTTGAGACCTTTTTCTTTCAAACTGTTATAATCATCACAGCTAGAAAAAAATGAAATGTATGTGCAATCTCATAAAGGCAGTAAAGAATTTGGGGTTTGCAGTATTAAATACTCTATTTGCATTAATTTTCCATGGTTTACATTGTAACAAAATATTTAGGGGAAAACAAACTTGGATTGTAATCTAAATCCAGCTCCCAAAGACACCAGAACTTCCAGGTTCAGAAATTTTCTTGTAGAAAATAATTAAATTAGTAGTAATATCTACTTTTCCTGAATATTACAAGTAATAATTTTTAAACATCGAGATTACTGAGAACATATAAAATATTTCTTTCTATTCTCTTCATATCATTTAACTGAAATTCTAGACTTCTCAGTATGAGTATGACCTGTGGTTTGCTGTTTGCTAGTTTCACCCTTGCATCAGAGCTCAATACTAGACTGAAACAATTCTTTTTTATCAAAACAACTGGCACAGACTCAAATACCTAAGGGGGACAAGTTTTGTGTTTTAGCCAGCTCAGTGTAGTTGAATGATTTATAGGTCATTCACAGAGGAGGTGGTGTCACTCACTGCCTTCCTTGGTTTATAGTCAAATCACAGTAGCTATCCCACTGAGTAGATACTTTTTGTTAACTATTAATTTCAGAGCACTACATCTACTCTGGGAATCATTTCTTCTAGACCCTTTCTACAAGATCTTCATTTCTTGAGAACTTTCTAGTAATAGGCACCACAGGTATTCTGTAAACATGTATTTCTAGGACAGCTATATAATGACATTTGTATAATTGCACTAGATACACCATATGGCTTAACTATAAAAACAAAATTTGCCAAATAAACATTACTTCTTGTTTCATACATGCATTTTCCTGTCAATAGCTTGTCTTTCCAAGCAAAACACTTTTGTGTAATAGTTAATTCTATTTCTTGAGAAACAAGTAATCCTTTAACCTGTGGCATTTGGGCCAATATTATTTATCAACTACATTTACTAAAATTGACCAAATGACCTTTTGGACAACCAAAAGAGAAAAAAATACTTTAAAACCACAGAATAGCACACATAGCACACACATTATTTGTTATTTATGATGATCTTCCATTTTTAAGTCACACACAGAAGCTACTGAAAGCAGGAAATATTATGCACAACATGACGTAGGCTGTGAATTCTGCCCCCATACAATTCATGGAAAAGGAATAATCAATTTCTTAATAATCTAGTGACCTCCCACAGTGTGTAGCTGCAGAATTTATTAATTTTGGCTTTGAATAGTCTTTTACTCCTTCCTATGTTTCTCTAGGTATAACTTTAAAAGTAATCTCCAACGTATATACATTATAAGACATATTGGAAAAATACTATTCAAAAGTATTAGAGAAGGCTTTTCGCTATGCAAAAGGGACTCTACCCTGAAATGCTTACTGTCCACAAAACACAGATCTATTGCTCACACAAAAAAATGTACCATCTCACTTGTTTTACATAAAGGATTAGAAGCTGGATCTGATCTGGGTGGGATTTCAGTCTATGGATATATTTGCAGTGACTCTTCACTGATACTCACATCTCTGTGCACAAAGCTGACCTCTAACATCCACGCAGTAAACTAGTTACCAGATTTACAATGATGTAAAGGAACATTCTCCTTTTTATTTTTTTTTTCTTTTTATCATCCATAGTCTTTGCTATATGGAACTT
Source organism: Rhabdornis inornatus (assembly GCA_013397075.1). Classification (NCBI taxonomy): domain Eukaryota; kingdom Metazoa; phylum Chordata; class Aves; order Passeriformes; family Rhabdornithidae; genus Rhabdornis; species Rhabdornis inornatus. The sequence continues at coordinate 3,758,900 of VWZS01001621.1, read as the reverse complement.
AAACTAAATACAAATATACAAAATGCCTTGTGAACCACAGATTTAGTCCAGAGCTGGAGAAGGTGTCCAAAACTTGACTTAGTACCTTCATTCCCTTTAGGTACCTACACACAACCTTTAAGTTCTATGCCCACAACATCACAGCTTTCACTTATGTTTTTTACATAACTACTCAGGTGTGCCTTTTGGTTTTTCTTTTTTTTTTTTTTTGGTTAAGAAAAAGATAACCATTCATTAAAAAACACTAAATATATTCTTTATGAATTTGGATAGTGAGATATGAAGCAGCTGACTTCCAACATCGCACTGCTTACGGGACTTTTAATAGGCAAGAAACAAATCCATGGAGAAGCAGCCAGCCAGAAGACATATGCATTCTCAAAGTATTTGGAGGAACTTTGCTTTCTCAGACACTCTCCCCATGCCATACACCTAGTTGCATTCCCTGAAACATGGAAGCTGCCATAAAGGTGTTTTTATCTAGGAAAGCTGTTTTTAAATCACCTGCACATTGCTTTCAGTTTTTATCTGGCTCTTACATGAACATGAGCCTTTCTGCATCACTTGCCTTAAACTTGTATTTCATCCTAGGTGCAAAGCAGTCTATAGAATTCCCCTACTGATGCTTAGGTTGTGCCAAACAAATACCACAACCAAAGGTATAGAGTCTTCACCTGAATTAGGATGTGTCTTACATTCTGAAGGCAGCAAGTGGTGTGAGTTAATTGCAGACAGCTGAATTATCTGGATGCTACACATAGAGAAGTGTTGTTCTGCTAGTGGAAAAACAAAATCAACATAAAACAACAACAAACCCTGTTAACATATTACTTCTCCCCACCTACCTTCCCATCTTAACTATTTCTAAAATAAATTTTTACACCTCCCTGCCTCATGCGCATACTTTTAATGGAATCTGGAACATGAATGTGAAAGGAATAGGATACAACCATAAAAGGCACACAACAAACACAACATGCAAAATTACAAATAGACAATTAAAATTCCTGAACTCTCAAATAACACTTTCACAATGTTACGACTCGTCTAATCATGATTTGGACTTTGGTAAAATGCTCATGTCTGCAGCCCAGGAGGGCATACAGGTGTACTGCTGCCAAGTCATTCAGCACAGGTGAGGCTTCACCTGGTACACAAAATCAAATAAGAGTATCCTTGTTATGGTGTTCACCACACCTCTCTTCCTCTCAGCATGCTCTACAGAAGAGCATTTCACTGTGCTCTGCTGCACACAGTGCTGGCACTGCACTGGAGCTCTGATCCAGCATCATGCTTCAACATGTACTTAATCTTAAATATCAGAGACATCACAGAATGCATGAATAGCTTGTGAAGGGAGGCTCAGAGTGCAGCTTGGAGAGCAAAGCAGTCACCTGCCAGCCTTGCTCACTCAAGAAAAATCTACAGGGATGATCTGACATACACATGTTCATATTTAAAAGAAATAACAGTGGCTATTCCAAATGCTCACCCCAAAGTACACAAACCAAATGTTGTGATCCTCTAGCAAAGCCCTCTGCTTTTGATGCAGTAAATTCAGGATAAAAAAAAAAATACTGTTTCTACTCATCAAGGGTTTTTCTTACACTGATTTCTAAAAGAATTCTTAGGTCCTCAAATACAATTAATTATCAGGTTTGAAGTAATCTAATTTCAGTCTTAAGCATGGTCTGTCTGAAAGGACAGATTTTAGTACTAAGAACAGTCTGGAGCTCAGATTATGCACCAGTGTTGATTTTAGTAGTATTATTCCTGTGTACATGGTATATATATCCTGTATTTGTTCACAAGTTGTATTTTATGATGTTTTAAAAGTCACGCTGCTGAGGTTCTGTAGGAAATGTGCTCCCCCACCCCCTCCCTGAACACACTGAACCAAAGGGAATCAGCATCCTGGTTCTTAGTCATGTAACAGTTTCATGTGTGCACTGAGAGCAAACATATTGTGGGAATGACATCAACGCTCCAGAAAGGTTAACAAAATATTACCAAAGACAGACACTTCTTCAAAACCCTCAAAGATTCACACAGACTTCCAATGAAACTATTCATATCTTTGACAAATTTGCACATTGATCCAGCCTATCCTAAATAATTCCTTCTATTTCATTGTGATGTAAATTTCTTCTGCCATTTTTCTGTAATCTTTGTAGTAATTTCTCACTAAATAACACAATTTCTGCTCAGCCTCATATGATCTTCAACATTTTTGCACAGTTTTGCTTAAAAGACCAAAATTATTTCACCTGAATGTTCCTTAGCAAGTCTGTTTCCTTCCAAATACATAAATTTTGCAGAACAAGGTGTTGTAAACCTGAGCAAAGAAACAAAGAAAAAAAATCTCTAAATCATTAATTGAGAATACTTCTCAGTCCACACAATTACTTCATTAATTGATTTAGCCATCAACAAGGGGGGTGGGGAGTGGGCAAGTCTTACTTGAGATCTTGTGAACCCTTTCCTGACAAGATCTACTGACAAAGATTAAATATGCAGGTGTGAAAGTTCTGGCCATATGAGCAGACTTTATAATGAGTTGTTACTGTTTTCATTATGTAGCATCGCATCTTAGATAAAATATTTTGATGTAGTTTTTGCACTATAGTTCTATTTCAGCTCTAGTTTGTATTTTAACAAAATATTTTCATTCTAGAAGTGATTGATAATCACTACATCTGTAGGTACCTCTCAGTGTCATTTACCAATTTAGATTAAAAAGTTGTCCTACCTCTACCTAGAATTCAGGCTATCTAAACACTCTAGTACCTACATATATGTAGTCTGATTTCCAGAGCTGTTAATGCTTGCTATTTAAGGAATCTATGACAGTTAAGTACCAAGCACTTAAAAGCTAAATCAAGACATCCAGGAATTCTTGATTTCACTATAAACCGCCTTGTAAGTGACTGGAACTTGTGAAGAAGTCATGGAATCTTAGATCATTCTCTTCAGTGACTCAGCTGGAGGCTGACATGGTGATAGGTAAGCATCTCAGACTATATTAAAACGTGCTAGAAGAGTCAGGAGTATTATAATTTTCCAGTGCATTACAGTCAAAAAATATTGCCAAGTCTCACGATCACCATTTTAGGAAGAAGTGCAGCTAGAGACAAAGGTTAAACCATGAATGATTCACAGACATAGCTGTGGGCCAAAGAGGATTTTTTTCCTCTACATATTGAGAATATGAATTGGATTGTTGAGGAGCAATCATAACTCCTCCATCTTAAAAAAAGAAAAATTGTTTTGAGTATGATCATGTGAACCCACTAAATGTCAAGATATTCCTTCTCTCCCTGAGGGAACCCTGGGGTAGGTTAGACCAGGGGTGCTGCCTGACCTGGAGTATCCTGCCTTCTTACAGAGGCTACATCATCTGTGAGACAGCAGACCTAAGAGCATAACACTGTTCACACTGTCACTTCAGCCCCCTTCCTCCCACTTACAGCCCTGTTCTAGGCATTGTTTTTCACACATGAATGTCAGAAGCATTATAAAACTCTTTCTAGAAACACCAACGATTATAAAAAAGTGTTTCATTCTTCCCACATAGGAGCTATGAAAATGGAATTAATGTGATACTCATTCCAAGACAGCAAGCCTTCCTGAGAGTCAGTGTGTATTGACAGCAGCTCGGGCTCAACATCACACTGAGTTCATTTGCTTCCAAATTAAAACAAATGCAACAAGCTTACTTTTGTCAGCCTGCAATGTCAAACGTATCTATTTGATTTTAAGTGTTGCAACAGATTCAGAAATCGGAAGTTTGTCACCACGACTTTCTGTTAACATTTCCAGGGTATTTTAGGCTATTTTACCTTAGGTTCAAAGCAAGAATAATGGTAATTCTTTTCATCTCAGTACTAATTCAATACTTCATGTCAGAGGGTACGATTGTGATGACAGTAACACTGATGTTCCCCTGTTAGAGAGCCATCTATTAAAATTTCCAAGTAGAAATGAGATGAAACTGAGAAACACATCCAAAATAAAACTATTTACAAAAACATGCTATTTCCAAATACTATTTGCAAGAAAACTCCAGATTTCATGCATGTGTTTGTCATGCAAATAATTGTGGCTTTACTCCTGTTATATTAGCTCACTGTAAATTATTTTCACAGTGCTTTGGTTAGCATTTGATTATGCAATTGTGAAGTGTTTTCTTGAAGGGATTTTCTTTATCAGTTTGTGTTAATTAGGTACTCTGTTTCCTTCTATCACAAGATGTTTTTTGTTTGTTATCACCTACTGGGCAGTACAACGTGTCAAAAAATGACTGTTGGGCAGAACATACATTTTTTTCATTATACAGAATCTTAAATAATGTATTTTTATCATTGTGATCATGCTTTAACTTGTCCTCTTATTGTGTTTTCTAGTATAGATTTTTAAACCATTAATGTAGGATACAAAGAATATTATAAGCAAAGTTTTTATTTCTTTATCTCACTCAAATTTTAGCACAGTCACAAGTGCAAAATATTTTCAAATGGAAAATCCTTTTCTTTAAGCTCCTTCAGGTCTTTATTAAAATGTTGATGGTTATTAAATGTTCTGCAAAAAGTATTGGAGACTACTTAAATTCTTTTTATCTCTTAATATCATAACTCTCAATCATGATTGTTTTTTAATGTAGTTGTATTTACTAGATGTTGTTCTAAAAGATAACGTACTTGGATTAATGCAGTAATTTTGCTTTTTAAAAAACTTACTAGTGGTTAATATATTAGCAAACTATTACCATAGATGAAATGTAGGAATGTAAAAATCAAGACTATGTACAGCTTTTAAAATACAGAAAAAAGCCCCTCCTATTTAAAAGTAAATAGTTTCAATTGCTGTGGAAATTGCTAGTTTATTGGATTCTCAGACTTAAAGAACAGAATCACTTCTTCAAAATACAATGCATTTGTTTGCTTAAGATTGGCATTAAGGATTGGCTTAAGAATATAAGTGAAATACTACCCAGTTTTAAAGTGTGAATACCTTCACATAAAATTACTTCATCATATGCAAGTCAGATATTATAATTTTTCTTCTGACATAATTGAAATGCTCTAAATAAACTTTTGGATACACTTAACTGATTCCAGGGACTACATAGGACTTAAATTTAAATAGTTTGAGTCATATTAGAGTCTATTAATTAGATGCCTGAGTAACCTAAAATTGATGGCAAGGATATACCCCTGAATATAAATTCCTCTCAATATGAAGAAATGAAAATAACTTTTTTTTAAAGTTTGCTGAATAAAAGAAAAAAAAGTTCCAACTTTAGAATCTGAAAAATATTATCATGCATTAAGGACTATCAGCAGTGTATTACATAGACATTAAGCAAAAATGCATATTCGTGAAATGAGGACATTACACTAATAAAATGAAGCAATAAGATATTTAATCAAGCTTAGAACTAACTCTCTAGATTACAAATTTGAGTAATTCTGCAGGTAAAGGTATTCAGCATGTAGTGACACAAGGCAGGATTCCTGAGCTCCCATTATTCCACAGTGAAGTTAATAGTACTGCTTTTCTACCTTATTGAGGCCAAAAAACCCCACAAATCACTCAAACTACTCTTCAGCAATGCATTCTGATACTCAATACAAACACAATATCAGACAAAAATTCCTATGAGTGAATATAAATCTTAATGAAATTCACACTTAAATCATCTGCTATTGGAAGAATAACACTAGGATGCGATTAGTGTGAATAAAACAAGAATCATAATCATAGAATGACTTAGATTGTAAGGGACCTTAAAGGCCATTTTGTTCCAATTCTTCCCCTTCCACAAGCAGGGACACCTTTCACTAGACCAGGTTTCTCAGAGGCCCATGAAATTCGGCCTTGAACACTTCCAGGAGTGGGGCATTCACAACTTCTTGAGGCAACCTGTTCCAGTGCTTCACCACCCTCAATAAAGAATTTCTTCCTAATACCTAATCTAAACCTACTCTCTTCCACCTTAAAAGCATTCCTCTTTGCCCTGTTACCATGCTCTTGTAAATAGTGTCTCTCTGTCTTTCTTGTGTGTGAATATTTACCACATCATGCTATTCTGGCAATTATTTCAAGGTCATCTTTACTATCAAGACTCCTCATTGTTAAAGTGACCTCTGCTGAAACGTTTTTGATATTCTTCATTCCTGTATCTCAGAGTGAAGAGCTGGATAGCTTACAACATTCCCTAAGTGCCTGCAAGGGCTCTTCTCTGAAGGAATTTCATAAACTCCACTGGTCAGGAGGTCACGTGCAAACATACCATGACCGTATTTATGTATGCATCTCATGCTTCTGTTTTATATATGTCTGTACAGGACTTAGATGTAGAGCAAGACAGGGTCTTACTGGCTGTTATTTTATCCACACTCTCACCCTCAGTTTCTGGTGACCGGGGGGCAATCACTCTTACTACAACATGGTGCAATGTCTTCTGTCCAGCCCTTAGGAAGTCTGAGAAACTTGCAGAGAAGTGATGGTGCAGCGTTGAAAACCCAAATGGTAACCAGGCTCCAGTGGGTTAAGTAGGGAGCAATAATCTTTCCCATGATGAAGTCACACTTTTAGTTCTATGATCATTATGCAACTCTTTAGTCAATGATGTATTTACTACAGTGAATCCAACTCAAATCTATTTAAATTGAATATATGAACTGTTATTAGCTGGGACTAAAATAGAACCACAACAGCTTCACACGCAGCTGAATTCGAACTAGAACTGATGAATCTGCTTTGTTTGATTCCCTAAAAATGAGTTCATAGTCTACCTTTAATTTAGATCATGAAGCTCACACAGGGAAATTTGGTAGCAATCAGATGTGAATAAAGGATGTAGAAAATTATCCATCATCTAGTCTCACAATCTGGACATCCTCTCTAACTGAGCCTTAATAGCAGCACACTGTTTCAATGCTTTTATAACAAATGCTAGAGCTTTTCAAACACTTTCATACAAATGGACAAGGTAGGTTATCAAGGTTTTGTGGTCTCCTGATGAGAACACAGGTACAACATGTCAGAAAACTATGGTCAAGTCCAACTCCACCTGAATTGGGGCATACATTTTCACCCCAGATCACTTCAAATCAGGCAGGACAGCAACATTATCTTATCCCACTTTACATCCTTAATATTTTGTGATCTATTTTTGCTTTCTTGATGAACATTTCATTAAAACCATTTTTTTTCTACTGCAGATTTTGGCTGCAATGAAAGAGTATTTAGACATGAATTCTGTGGACAGAAATGTACTGACCTGACAAAGCACTTCATCAGGAATCAGTCTACTTTTTTCTTTGTAGTTTACTGAACATGTGGTCATTTGTGCCTGTATACAGAGGTAAAACCCTTATTGAAGCTCTTTTGTTTCATCTCTCTTGATCACTGAGTTCTTCCATCCTGATCCCTTGACCTTATAGCACTTAAATATGGACATTTTTTCAAATCTCACTCACTTTTGTCATGCTTACCTTTTCATTTTACCTCTAACCCCATCATTACACAGCACCAATTTTTTTTCTTTTTTACATTAGAGCGCCTAAAGATCTTTCAGCATCTGAAGCTTTCTTGCTATATTCCCCTTATCTTTCCCCAAAGATGCTTTGTACAATAACGCTTCCCCATAAATAACTTCCAGAACATTTTAAATGTGTATATATTCACATGTGTTTAGTGCCATCTTACCAATTTAAAAACCATTTATAACCTGCCTTACCCATAGTCCTGACAGGCCACTAACCCTGGCATCACTCAGGTGACTAGTACCTGTTGCCATAGAGACCACTGGTACCAGTAATCACTAATTCCTCACATGTTTCTAATGGAAATTCATCCCCTTCCCTTTTTCCTATTTAGTCTCTTATCATATTTTATCTACATCTCTGACTGGGAGTTCTTTTGGGGAGGGAATGCCTTTGTTCTCTGTCTACACAGTATATAGTAGAAGGAAGTCTCTTTCTAGATAGAATTTGACTCTTCCATCAGTGGAAATAATAATAATGATGTGCCTGATTTGATGTTGCTGATGGATGACTGAATAATTCCAAATCATACTCAGGCACTCATGAAGGTGCCTGATGGCCCAAGCCCATATTAGGGTCTCAGGTGGGATAACATAACATGCAACAATTCTGCCTGACCACCAGCACCAGAGACTCAAAAATTACCATTCAAAAATGTTCTTTGAAGAAGCTTTAGCACTCACACCTTACACGGCCACTTATCCCCTGTTTCAGTAGGAACTGGACAGAAACAGTGAATTATCTTGCTTTAGTTTTAGTACATAAAAGTAGTTGAGCATCAAACATAGAACCATACTGAAGACCTTCCTTTAGGGCTAGTCTATAACTCTTGTTTGCAGAAATGTTTTTCTATTTCTACTGCAATATTTTTCCAAGTATAATTCAAAGAATTTCTTGTGTTTGCCCAGGAGTTTTACATGTTCAATTTCATAGCAGAAACTCCTGAGAGACTTCTGGACATTTTGGAGACATCTGCTGTACATGTAGGTATCTAATCCACAATTCACTCATAAGGATTTCAAAGTTAATTGGAAAATCAGATTATTAGCCTTATTTCTGTCTTGGACCTATCCAAGAAAACAATATTTTTTAAACAATCTGGAGTAGCTAAACCCCACAAGCCAATGTAAAAACGTGTTAGGTGTCAAATTACATGTTAGCACCATGGTTCTGCAGTGCCCAGTGATACAGATCACACATGAATTTTCCTGAAACAGATGCAGAAAGAACCATTTGATTGGAAACAACAGTTGTAAACCTACATCTTTCTGTTATAATAAGATATAGGCAAAGAGAGAGAAACTAAATTAAATCTTGACATAGAAAAACACTGCTCAATAACACAACATTGTAGATGTATTTTTCTCTATTCCTTTCATCAGTGTTTGGCCAGACTCCCACAGATCTCCCAGTAGTTATTAGATAAAACATTCATCTGCCTTTTCACCACTCTTATGGGCAGAGGTATCACCTTAAATAAGCTGGAATTGAACATGACATTTAATGTCAAGCTCAGCACTGCTAATGCGATCACGATTGTCTCTAGAACAACCTGTTCTGATCCTGTAGCATGACCCCTCTCTGACAGATGTGAGCTCTGTATCCTTCTTTGTGTCCTATCCAATATTCCTTGCCCAGACATTCTACACAGCTGATACTAAGTACCTTTTTCTGCTCCATTTCATCCCCAGAGCAAGTTGTTAGTGCCACTTCCTCAACACTTCTACCTCTTCCTCCAGTACTTAACACACCCACATCTGCAATCTCACATAAGGATGTAACAGTCAAAGCTTTTTTCATGTGGCCAATGAGTGATGTTGTTTGCAATTTTTTAATTTATGAGGGGAAAAAAATAAATTTTATGCCCTTACCCATGAATGCTTAAAAAATTGTGAACACACTTTTGTGTAGCAACAGCAGAGAGGGTCCTTACAGTACGTGAGTTACATCAAGGCAGGAAAAAGCAAGTAGAAGACACTGAATGGCAACAAGTCTACAGTTAGTTTCACCAGGGGAAAACAAACAAACAAACAAAAAACCAAACCAAACAAACAAACAACCAAAAAAACCAAAAACAAACAAACAAACAAAAAAAACACAAAAAAAACCCCAAACAAACAAACAAACAAAAACTTTCTGAAAGGTTTATTGACATATGATGTATTTGTATCAAATTATGAATTTCTAATCTATTGCATTGCAGATGGTAACAAGGGGAAACTGCAAAGCACTCTGTTGAAAGCCTGTCACAGAAAAGCTGTTTCAGGTTACCTGGTTTACTTATAGTTCACCATCCTTAAATATCGGTGTCCTGGAAATTTTTTTGACTATTTATATACCTGTAGCAATGATGAAGTTTGAGGAACCCACTAGAGTTCATTAAAATAGCACTGACTTTGGGGAGAAGAAATAGAATTCTATTCCCATTTCCAAGACACAAATGCAAGACAGAAAACAGAAAAGATAGCTTGAAACTTTTTACAAACTCTGCACAGAGGGAGGAGGTGGAGTCCAAGCAGGTAAGATCCTGTTAAAAAATGTTGTTTCATAGCTTAAAAGAAAGGTGGAAATCTCTTGGGATAACAGTTTGGCTTGTTGACAAGTACAGTGCTCGTTATGGGGACATTAACATAACAGTTGGGGTATCTGGTTGTCACTCCTTCAATCAAGGGACGTTTCAGATGGTTCTGTTGAAATTAATATAAAAACCTCAAGAAATGTAGGCAGTCATAGTAAAGAGTCCTTTGTTTGATTTTCTGTTTTTCTAGAGATGTGTGTCTTGGTAAACATAGCTTAGAGATAGAAAACAAATTGCTAAAAATATGCACATGCTTTGGCCAATAGCAAAATATACTCAGAAACCTGATGAAACAATTCTCACCTACAGATGGCTGCAAACAAGTAGCCAGCACTTTCTACAATAACTTAGACCTTTAGAGGGGGATTTTGTTTTCACTCTATTTAAATACCATTTGGGGAGTTACCTCTGATTTAGCACTCCGCTTGCTTGTGGAATTAAACAAATTTCACACTATTCTCTTGTGTTCTGATGTCCCATGAAACAACATAAAGAAACTTGATTAATCAAGATAACGTATTAACTCCACCAAGGACAAAACCTTTCTCTTATGCAACTATTTTGGTGTTTTATATTGCCACAATTAACCACCAAGAGCTTTAAACAGAAAAATCAATAGCCACAGCAAAATCCCAGCATAGCTATAATATTGTTTATCCTGCTGTAGGTTAAAACTCAGCTTGAAGGGATAATGCAATGAGGTTGAGACAAAAATGGTAGCTCTTTTTTTTTTTTTTCCTTTCCCTTGTCATTACCAGCAGTACTAGATGTATAACTTATAATAAAAAGGACAAGTATTGTTTTTTTCCAAATTATAATGGCAGACTGAATTTGTCTGGACTCCAGTGGAAGCCAAACCTCTGACTACAAATATCTCTTGCACAGTGGTTCAAAGGGGCACCACAGAGAAACCTAGAGGACCAAATTTGGTCTTCGATGGAATGGATATTGATTACTTTTAGAAATAAAGGATATGATGGATATGACTTACAGTCATCATGCACTGTCTGTATATTAATGTGGACTAAGAGTCAAAACTTTTTAAAAGCCTGAAATATAGCATAAAAGTTACCATAAATGATGGTGTGCCAAAGCTTTCATCTAAGCTTACCTAAGAATAAAATGGGAGGCTAGAATTTCAATACCTTCAATTAAGTGTGACTCTGACTTTTGTGAAAGCTATGGACAACTTGCTCTCTTATTTGTGTTTTCTGTTTTTACCATCGCCTTACGCATTTCTTCCATTTAAGACAAATGCTACTTTTCAAGAAACTCACTTCTTGTAAACATTCCGCTTTGCCCTTAGTCACAACAAGTTATTGAATATATTTGTTAGATAATTTGGTCCAGTTCAGTGAACTGCAGCATATTCCTGAAGGCCACTGGTTTGAAGCAATTCTTTTCTCACTTTTCTCAATTCCTTATTTATTTTGTGTCTCACGAACTTCAAGTCAGTCTGTTCTGTTTTTAAAAGAATCTCACCTTTTCCAAAGTCCCTTCTCTACAATCATTCTAACATCATTGCTAGATATATCACCAGTAATTGCATGAATTCTAAGGTGGTTTTTTTTTTTTAGAACCAGCATCAAGGTACATTATCATATTATTTTACTTAGAAGTTATGGTGGGAGCAACCTCCAAGAAAGATGGAGAGGGCCAGTTCTCAATGGCATGTAGATTTAAGACAAGAAGGAATGACTTTAAAATGAAAGAAGGTGGGTTTAGATTAGATATGAGGAAGAAATTCTTTACTGTGAGGGTGGTGAAGCACAGGAGCAGGTTGCCCAGAGAAGCAGTGGATGCTCCATCCCCAGAAATGTTCAAGGACAATTTGGATGAGGCTTTGAACAACCAGGCAGAGTAGGTGGTGTCCCTGCCCATGGCAGAGAGGGTGGAACTAGATGATCTTTAAAGGTCCCTTCCAACCTAAACCATTCTAAGATTCTACAACTCTAAGATTCCAAATCCAGCAGCAGTCCATAACTATGGTATATATGATTTCCAAAAGTTAACATACAAAGCACCCAGTATTAGAATAAGTGGTTGCACTGGAACTTAGCAACAGCAAACGATGACATCTATCAGAAAAGTTGGGCTGCAAAATGATCATTTCAGAAGCTATTTTTAAGCAGGCTCAACACTCAAGACAACACCACTTCCCCTCCACCCCCTGAGAGATGGAGAAAATGAGATGTCAGCAATCAACACAGTCAACACAGATTCAATGCAGCATCTGACAGCATTTATGTTAACAGCACTTTCTTGTCCCACGGTCCAAAGAAATATACTGTCAAAGCTCCACATGCAACTGGGACATCTCTCTATGGTTGTCTCATCCTCAGATGAGAATCTCCTGACAAAAATTTGAACATACAGCTAAGCTTTCTTGTTTACCAGCGAATTCAACGTCTGAGGAATCTATGATCCAAACTTAAGTCAGAGTAAAGATTAGTTTGCTGCAACTGTTTTGTACCAGTTGGACATACGATGTTCTATTAAAGTTTCCTAACAGCTGATCATGAGGTGTTTAAGGAGGTTTGGTCCCATTCTGCTTCACTGAGCATTAAATATTATATTTCTATCCCCCTCAAAAAAAGTTTGTACTTCATGAAAGATATTTTAAGACAACACCAAAAGATGAACAGACAAGGATAATATTTTTACTTACTTCAAAGTATTTCACTTAAACGGCATAATTAGATGTCAAAATTATTGCAGAATTATTTACTTTGTACAACGGTACCAATTCTTTTAGTCAGGAGGCAAATTTCTGTGGGTTCAACCAACACACAAATGTCTCCATTATATTAAATATAGGAGGCATGGTGAATTATGTTAAGCAATTCCTCTATGATGTGTGACATGAAATACTATGATATATTCTTGTTAAGAAAAGGAAAGAGAATGGATGTGAGCAGATCTAGTATTTTTTTTTTTTTCCAATTTGGACATTATGTTAATTTGGGAGGAGAGAAGAAATATATTAATGTGAAAGACAGCTGTTAATTTGTATTTCAAAATATACAAGACATGTTAGACAAACATTTTTCAGATTCAGATTACAAGTAGTTCTTACTTTGGAAGTATTTTCTATAGGAATTTGCCTACATTCAAGTTCTGAAAAGACAAGAAATCTCTGGAAAGCAAAGTGAAAAAAGTCAAGGCTGTTATTATTTTGATTTTCCATTTGTTAAGAGGGCCAAAATCAGGAACACTGAGTAATTCTGATTTGCAATTCCATTTAGATATGATATGATAGAAAGTGCAGCCCCTTTCCCTGTCAGGTTCTCCTACAAGAACACTGTGTCATGCACTTGAAATACCGAATGAGTGCATTGATGTTTCCCACCCCTGTAATGGGCAGCTGCTTCACTTTCCAGGTCTAGGGGGCTGTTGCCTTCCCATGGATCTCAACAGTACTGGATCATCTTGTTACAGATGAACTGCAAGAACTGGATGGGAAATTCCTCCCCCCCACACTAATATATTACTTTTCTTACTTCAAAAGGATTTTAAATACACAGTCAGGAATTTCTCAACAGGCTCAGCTGGAGACAGCTAAAATACTTCATTTTGCAATCTTGATCTTATTTTTTGATTTTTTTTGAGCTAAATTTGCCAATATTTCAAACTAAAAGTCTGGTATTTAGAAAGAAAATAATTTTGAAACAAGACATTTCAACACTTTTACAAATCTTCTCCTTTCCATTCTATATATTACTTCAAGTTGATTGATTGAAACTATTTCTGGTGTAAAGAATTTAGTTTCAGCAAAACAAAAACCAAAATTTTGGCAAAGATGGAAAATGAGAGTAATTTTCTGCCTTTAAGAACAATCTTCTCACCTCTAATAAAATGAATTGTTCAATCTACTTGTCCATATGAAACCAGTAGTGTCAGAGGTTGTTTCTTAGGAAATTTCCATACACCATATGACGTGCCAAGAGGAACCTCTTAGATTCATTTGTATTGCAGATAGCCACAACCAATATGGTTCTAAAGTTTTAAGGGATTTTGAAACTTAGAATGGATAGGCACAAGCTTATGAGGGAGTTTTTAACATTTGAGAGTACAGACACCATGCTTAACAATAGAAGTAGTGCTGCATCTGCAAGACTGCATTTTGAAAAGATCAGACTCTGGATTTAGAAATTAAAGCATTTATTGAAGTGTTTATTTAACATGTTTTGTGTCTTCCAGATGACACGGCCATCTAGTGCAACTGATGACTGACAATATCCAGGATGTCTGTGTCTGCTGGGCAAACAGCCTGAGACAGCCTGCTAGAATATATTCTGATAGTTATTCATCTAGAAAGGATTTATTCTAGTGACTAAAAAAAACAGCCACTTTTGCAATTCCTTGAGACACCAATCCCTATTATTATGCTATTCTGGATGCTGTCTCACAGTAAGACTCTAACTAAATAGAGTAGGATTCCCTGCCAGATTCCGCAAGGAATCAAACTGCTGGAAGTGTGAAGGTTTTGTGTATGTCTGCCTTTCATCTGAGTTTTGCCTTAAAACATAAGAGGGCAGGAGGTGGGCTAATGGATTTTCTTTAAGATTTATATAACTAAATTAGCCCACTTCACTCCATGCAAATTCCCAGAGATTGCTGAACCACCCACTAATGAATACAAGTATAGGTAATTACAGGACAAGTTGCTTGAGTCTAAACTGTCTGATTCAGCAGTCAGTGACAACATGGCCAATAGGAACATTAACCATGCTTTACTCTTTCATCCCAAGAGGAAAGGGCTTTCAAAAATGCCTTGTCCTTTTGCACATTAATGGCTTCCTACACTCCATATATTTACAAACTATGGTAGGTTGTGTTATAGCAAAAGAGCAGAAAAGGTGCTATGTGTGGTAGTGTAGAATCTCTTTCTCAAGTAAATAGTTTATGTGTAATACTAAATAAAGTGACAATAAATTTATAAACACATTATGTATGGTTGGAACAGGGAGTAGAAGATAAAGTTATATAGATTTGTTTCTTTTGTCTTTGCACCTTTGCTTTACTAGAGTTTGGAAGGAAAAAGAGGAACAGATTGACTTCCTATACAAGAACACACAACCTTGGAAGTTGTTTAAAAATAAGAAAGCTATAAGCTTTTAAAATAATTAACATTAAAAAAA
>VWZS01001621.1:3657388-3743580 GCA_013397075.1 Rhabdornis inornatus | reverse complement strand
AAAAAAAAAAAAAAAAAAAAAAAAAAAAAAAAAAAATCTGTCTTTCTGTCTTTTACCAGAGGAGAACAAAGTATGAAAATACTTAAAACATTACTTCATTTCCAGTAGGATTTGCCAGGGTCCATGAGGACTCATTGAGCTCTGACAGGAAGACAAAGCAGAGAGAGAGGGAAGAGTGGAGGTGCCTTTTGGAATGTTAGTCTAAGATCCTCGTGTAAATGGTCAGCTACCTATAGAAAAGGTACAAGAGTTTAAAATATACCTTTTCCTAAATACTTTCATATTAAACAAACTTTCATATAACTTTGCCATGATGAAATTATTTTATTATAGACTATCACAGTCATAATTCAAGGGGGAGAATTGTAAAGTGAGAACTCAAATCAGACCTGCTGAATGATCTAAGCTGTAGAACACAACTGCACTCTGCATGCACACCAGATATTACCATAGTGCTGAACTTGAGACGTTACAGATATAATGAAGATATCTATTCCAAGACTGCATGCAGTTTATGAACTTAGCAACTCCAGGAAAACTAAGTAAAATAACTCTGTATTATTCCATGAATTCATAATGTGACTGCTGAACCCATTAATTAAATGAAGGCAAAAAAAGCAAATATCTCCAAACTATAACTCACTCCCTTACATGCTGCTCTTCAGTAGTCTTTTGCATAAACTGCCCTTTGTTTTGGGTTTAGATTATTCTGATGGCTTTAAGCAGCCGATAGAAGAGCTCATGTAAGATAATGAAAGAAGAAACCAAACACATCTGTATTTATTTGCCTGAACTAAATTAAAGCAGTTTAATTTCCGTTGTTCTTTTCCCTCAACTCAGTATATTTATAAGGCAACACAGAAATGGTCTAAAAGCAGTTTACCCTGCTTTTTCAGGAGGATGAATGAGATACAAAAGGCCACTGTCTCAGTAGAGCAGCCAGATTTCATTAGTGAAATGGACGGGCATGTACGAAGAGCTGCCCTTACATAAACTTCAGCCATTTGAAATTATGGCTTATGATGGGAGCAGAGATTTTCCAAATGTAGAGATTAGATTACAAGAGTACCAGCAGTGATCTGGGTCCATGTGGAGAATGTTTACTGTTTACATTTCAGTTTCTCTGCACTAGAGGCACAAGACAGATGCAGGCAAAAACAGCAGCTTTGCCATCCCACGTGTCTTTGCAAACAGCCTTATCATTGATTTACTTGTAATTTCCTTGTAAACTTCTTCAGAAATCATTTATCCATTTTGCAAGCATGCCTTCAAGTGTAGCATATACAACCTGAATATCAAAGAGCATTTGAATTCTAAAATCATGGCACGAATTTTCTACTTACACTACTACTGATATAGATCAGAAACACACAGATCTTGAAGCCAGTGCTGAAATGGGTCAGCTTGCTCAAACCTTTAATGCCAGCATGAATCATTAATATATTGTTTAGAGAAGTTCAATGCCACAGAAGTGCGTGATGACAGGTGTTTTATGCTTTCTTTAGGTTTGTAAATTTTACTAATCTCAGTGCCATGCTGATCTTTGTGTTAGGCTTGAGTGAATATTTGGTAAATAAAGCTGGTCAATAAAGATCTTTTTGAGAGCAATTCTGAAAAACTCCAATGCATCAGACCACGGTATACTTCAGTACTGAATAAATCAATAACAGCTAAATCATTTAGATATGAAAGATGATTTGGGGCGTGTAAATCTTGCATTAAGAGGTATCGCCCAGGATTAGCTACATTAATTTCAACTAAGTCAAAAACAAAAGGAAGAGAAAAACATAACACAAATGCTTCAGAAAAACAGTGAACAAGAAATTTAAATACTAGTTTTTCTTTGGATAAGTAAAAAAAGAACAGTTACGAAGTAAATTTCTTGTTAGGATACTAATGGTATTCTGTGAAATCTGGTTTTCTTTCTGCAAGCAAATAATATTGAAGCTTTAAAAAAACCACTGAGTACTGCTCACAAATAAGTCTCCCAAGATAGACAGTATTTCAGATCGATCTGCTGATAATTTTTATGGAGTCCATCACAGTCATGAATACACTTGTAAGCTATCATATTACCCCTATATATTTCAAAAATTAGGCTAACAATAATTTCCATGTGATACTTCAGTTTTATCCAAGTTCTGCAGTGCACAGTCCTGTCTTCTAAGACTGAATTACTATGACAAAACAAAGTTTTAGTTTGCTTCTTTTACCCTTGCTTAAAAAAAACAAATTTGCTCTTAAATGCTGTTTGTTCTTACCAATGAAGGTGATATTCAAAAAAAAACCCCATAGACCCATAAAACTAATTGGATACCAATCATGTTATGCCTTATGATAAAAATTTCTACTGTCTACTAAAAGTTAGAGAACACAGGAAAATTAAATAGAGCATAGTGTAAGAACACATCTATATGACCTTTCAGGAACTGATTTGCAGACAAAACAGTATCGACATCATGCTCAGAGTTGCTCAGCCTACAGTACTCAGCACCACAGTCAGATTTCTAGAAACAGTCTGTCCCACTGAGGTCCTTTGGTCTGTGTAAAATAGAGGAACTCACTATTGTCATTAGAGTAGAAGGAGCTCCCAGTGCTTAAGGAAAAGCCAAGTAATAATTTGCATGGAAATGCAGCCTATTTTTGTATGAAAAGACTGTTGGATTTCCAGTAAAGAACTGAGCTTACAAAAAAACCAAACCAAACCAAAAACCATACAAAACAAAAAACCAAAACCATAACAAAATGAATAGTCAAAATTTCCAGAATTGCCTAAATATTACACCATCTTTTTAAATACTACACTCCAGTGTGCTACCTATCTACCTTCAGCAAAATGCTCTCATTTTGAAATTATCTGTCAAAGGAGTATTAAGAGTGGGAAGGACACCCGAGACTTCCAGTCAAACACTCCTGTGTTTGACTCTATCTATATATGCAGATACAAAAATAAACACAATCACATGAAGGTTTACACATGTATATATACAATGTATATATATAAGTGTGTATATATGCAAGTTTCAACAGTTTCTATTTGTGTACCTCAGAAAAAAATATTAGTTGTTATTTGGTCGTAGAGAGAAAGTTCCAACCATTCTTTGCTCTTAGACAACACAGGGAAGGTTTAGGAAACAATCACACCACCTTTTCTCAGGAAAATCTCAGCAAAGCTGTACAATTGTCCATTAGCTGCTGCCCATATACCTCTGAAATCTTTTCTCAGCTTCTCATTCTCTTTTCAAAGGCATTGCACTTGAAATCCATATCACTCCACTCTGATTCAAAACAGCTCTGCACCCAATAAAGTTATTTTAGTTTCAATACTTCTGCAGTGGAAATATGACACCCACTCTTACAATTGAATAACAGTTATTCAGCTTGTTTACTCATAGAATATTTGAATGGCAAGGGGACAAACCATTAACCTTTGAGAATAGTTTCCCTCTTTCTTTGTTTCTTTGAGTGCAAGTGCTTACTTAGCATCCTGGTTTCTTATAAGGAGACACTCTGCTGTGTTTTGGTTTTCAAAGCAGGTATAGAAACTGCTCTGTGATAAGCAGGCCTAGCTACACATAACTACAAATCTTCATTCTTCCTATCTTTCCTTCTTCTACCTTAGTTTAGGTTTCTCAGAACCCTGACAGACACTTTTTCTTATGCGTGCAGGTTTTCCCCAGGATTTTGAGAAAACACTATGCAAGAGAGGAATTGTTGGCATTAAAACCACCAGGGACCCATGTCTTACCCATACAGATACAGATAATCTCTTTGTCATAAATAAAGTTAAACTCACACACTGTAGAAGGTCTACCTTATAAAACCATTAAAATGCTCCCCTGGCAATGTTAATTTTAATGCAAGCGTACTCACAAACACATACAGCTTCTTTTGCAGCCTTGGAGATGTCTGAACATCTTACACCCACAGTTTTGTCAGTATCCTGTATCACATCATCCATCATAGATACATAAAGCTACTGAGACAACTAAAGAAAAAGGCACCAGGAGCATGGCTGGGGGCTGTGCATTTACTAGCTCAAGCTTTTTGGCTGCTCACTGAACTCATATACCTTTCATGGTTGATTTCTTTGGACAACTACCTATGGAAATGAAAAGAAAATGTAGGGGGAAAAAATGGGCTTTGTAGGAGGTGAATAGACAAAACACCTACTGTGTCTCCAGCTACTTATTACACCTCAACAGCTTTAAGGTTCAATTTACACAGTTCCATTCTCAATAATACATCATTATCTATTAAGCAAACTCCCCTGACACTCATACACTTTTCAGAAGGTCTGTGCATCATCTAAGGTGCAATTTCTCATTTTCAGACCTGAATCTAATATATGGCTATTTGTTCTGTTTTCTATCTCTGCAATACTTACTTGACTGTGGTATGATACAGTCTCTAAACGATAGATCATTGCTTCTGCTATGATAATGGATCAATATTTTGCCTTAATTGTACTGATTCTTATGGAGTCCTGAGTGTTCTTGGTTGATGAAAAGTTAGACTGTTAGGTTTAATTAAATAAAAATGATACCTGAAAAAAGGCTTCAGTAGTTTCAGTCACTATGTTATTACCTTCATTTGCTCTGGCTGAGTTAGATTTAGCCTCAAAATAAAAAGATTTTAAACTACATGTAAACTTAAAGTGCAGTAGAAGTCCTGATATGGAATGATTTAACACCACAAATGACAGATTAATGTTAAAACAAAACTTGTCTTTTAAAGCATGGAGAATGGAAAGCACATAAATTAGATTATTTCTTCATGAGGAAAACCACAGACCTGTGGCACTGAGATAACCATTACCTGGTTACTTGACAAGGGTACTAATCACTCTGTACACATCTTCTGTCAGTAAAGGATATAACCCATTCTTCCTGCTTATTACTTCATCTAGTAATCAAAAATTCACAGACTGTAACATCCACTCTTTTTCTAATTAGACTCAGGCCCTGCTGTTGGGAGCTGATGTTACCCTCTCCACAACTAATTTCTATACTACTGCATGATGAAGTCAAAGAAAGATATTTTCTGAACTTTCTGCCCCACAGCCCTAGGTTTCATTTGGAAAAAGTTCTGTCTGAGCTACATGGATTACTGATATAGTCAATTCACGTGCTGGCAGCTTTATCTTTTATATCTTAACTGGAATAAGAAAGTTTAGGCTATGGTACAGAAACCTCACACATGAAATCATCAGTAACCCTCTTTTAATGGTGGATATCTTACACTGATTTCACATTTACAGCTAGCAGTGCTAATATAATTCCCTGATGAGAAAAGAGACATGGCACAAAGCCATGAGATGTAAGTTTTTCCCCTGTCATCTTTCTTTTTTTTTTCTTTTCACTTTAGATGTACAACAGGTGCTTGTAGGAAAACCGCTATTCTGACCTAATCATGCTCATTGGGACAAAATGCTAAGAGGCAGCTCTGGGGGGAGAATGACAAAACACATTTGCATAGTTTGCACTACAGATTTTATTTAATTTAGGAAGAAGGGCCTGTGAGGCTTACTGCATTGTCAAAAACTGTAAATATAAAAGTGCCTTCGGTATTTCCTAAAGTGCTAAGTAAAAGGTCCTTTGGATTCAGAGGTTAAGTCGGACTGATGAAATCAGTCTTCACAGCCTTTCTAGCTGATCTTTGGAGGGTAAATATGGTATGGGTGAACTATGTCATCTTGGAAAGAGTTTCAGTTATTTCATTGGTAGAAAATCTTATTCAGCTCTGGACTTCCCAAGTACAACCACAGAAGACTTATTCGTAAATTCTAAAATAAATATACGCATACAATAATAATAATTTTTGCCATTGAATGGAAAGTCCTAAATGCTAACAAAAAGCACTAGATTACCACCAATACCTTCTTCCAGACCTATTATGTATTACAATATATTACATGCATATAACTTACATGTGGAATAGTTCATTCAGTGTTTTCTCCTACTTTGGTTGATCCAAGCATCTCACTTCAATATGTATTCAAAGAGCTTTCTAGAATAGGCACATGATTTAATCATCAAATTATCTAAATGCTTTTTAGAACAAACAGATTAACATGGATACTATCCAGATCTGACACATGATTCCTAGACTCACTAAAAATAACATCAAAGAAGAAATGGAGTTAATAAAACAGCTTCAGAAGGAAGACCAAAGCATGAAGGGTGTTTATTTCATATGGGAAAGGATGAATTACATCCTCCTTTTCTTGTACATACTCCCAGGGTATTCTTACACAAAGGCAGAGATCAAAAATGAAGTGAAACAAGAAATGCCTCCAAGCTCTCTACTAACAACACAAAACTTCACCTGTGGAGCAAAGAAAAGTGTCCTTTGGTGCAGCTGTCAGGTGGGTCTAAATCCTGTGTTAAAATAATCTGTCTTTGAATGCAAGTATTTCAGGAGTAAAAATGCTTGTTTACAAGTTGAAACTTCTTTTAGAGGCATTTCTGTATACAATAAGTTTTTCAGCTAAGCAATGAATAAACTCAACTTCATAAAATTTCCTTCTGTTTCAAATAGATTTCAAAAGCTGAGTCTAGACTTTTCCTTTGTTCTGGCAACTCAATTTAAGAGAAATTTTATTGTTATCAAAAACATTTTGTTAAGGACCCTTTTGTTTTTTTTAATCTGCACACTTAAATTATTTTTTTGTGCTTACAGAAAATCCATTACTTTTTTTTTCACTTGACACTCGTAGAGGTTTCATTTTGAACATAATAAACAATGAAAAGCTAAAGCTCGCTTTTTCTCTTTTTTAAATCTGTGAGAAACAGACATAGATGCATGAACTATAGACCATGAAGATAAGTGGCCCTACAGCTCAGAAACTAGAGATGAAAGGCCCAAAATGTGCTGCATCATTTTACAACTCGTCCTAATTTCAATATTCTCATTTGTCTTCTTACAATATTGTCTAAGGGAACATTTCAGCTGCTAAAAAAATGTAATAAACAGAAGTGTAATAAACTGAGAAAATGGTGCCCTTGAGCTTTGGAAACTTTTATCCAAAACCATGCAGTCAACACTTCCAGCTAATATGTTCTGCAA
The DNA here is from genome assembly GCA_013397075.1 of Rhabdornis inornatus. Taxonomy (NCBI): domain Eukaryota; kingdom Metazoa; phylum Chordata; class Aves; order Passeriformes; family Rhabdornithidae; genus Rhabdornis; species Rhabdornis inornatus. The sequence continues at coordinate 3,736,512 of VWZS01001621.1, read as the reverse complement.
TATGATGCTTACAGTACCTGCTCTCTCAAATACAGAATAGGCATGATACCATTCTGATGAGCAAAGCAATATTTGTGTGATGAAGACACAAGTATTCACAAGCTGCTTTCAGATGTATTTAGTTATTTAAACATGTAGCTACCTAATGAAAATCAGTATCTATACTACTCAGTCTTCAATTTCCAACAAGATATTTTGCTGATTTCATCATTGACAATTTTAACACCATCTTATGTAGGTATTTGCTGTATCAGAGGAACTGCAGAAGCATTTTAGGACTAATTCTTTGAAATAAAGGAAGGAATAAGAAACATTCTCCTTCTAAAGAAATTTTAAAATCCAAACCATACTGAACTGACACAACATGCAGTCTGAAAAACACCATTACTGCCTCTTCTATTTCAACTTCAGGACATGTTGCACCCCAGCTTTTGTTGATGGAAAACCTTCAATCTATCCTTCCAAACTTAGCACTGAACGTTACAGAAAATACAACTATCTTAATTGTACCAAGTTAGAAAGGATACTCAGTGATTATTTCACCAGTAAGAGCCTTATCTCTTTTGCAAAGGAAAAAAAAATACAAACACGAAAACATTTAGAATGTTAAAACACTATGAATAATTTTGAGGTGTACTTGTCTGACCAAATGGATACAGCAATTGCATGCCAGCCAGAACAGTCACTGGACAACTGAGAAATTTTAAGATCTGATTTAGGAAGGTGTGTATCGTTGCCATATATCTTACCACATATACTGTGCCATGAGTATATACCACATACATACTATCAAAGTCTGTTTTTCTAGAACAAGATAATTAGTGGTTGACAGTCATTGTGAAGTTCAACAACTACAACAGTCATTAGCAAGAGCTTATGCAACCCTTGATTGGTTAAAGCTGTCCTAGACGGGAGTTAGAAACCTTGTTTCAAATGCAAAGAGATCTCAACTCAGTCAATAGCTGTATAAGGCACTTACAGTGGAAAGGGAGAGCAAGACAAGTCCTGTCTGCAGAATATTCAAGGGCTTTGCCATGAGATCCACTCTGACAAGAGCAAAAAAATCCCAACAAGTGCTTCCACCAACAAGTGACTACACTTTCATGAGCTCTTACCCCCAAAATTCATAATCATTCTAACAGAAGAACTGGTAAGCAAAGTTTTACATTTCTATTACCCACCAGATTTCCATTTATCTATCCACATTCCAGAGCACCCACTAGCTAATACAGGTCTTATAAATAGTGATGAGGATGACAGGATTCTTTCCAATTCTTCATCTAGGAGCTACTCCTGTTGGCATTCTCCAAACCTGAATAAAATCTTTGCCTACCTGGCTTGGATACACTTGTGTAAAACCAACAATTTGTGAAAATGGTATTTGGTACTTTGCTAGTCTCATGTCTGGTGTGTTAAGCCAAAATTATTTCCCCAGTAAAGCATTCCTTAAGGCTGTCAGACTCAACACACAGAAAACAGATTGAATACAGCAGCCAGGAGCATGACAGCAATCAGGTTCAGAGGCAGATCCTTAGGACTTGTCCCTTTTTCCAGTCACTGCAATTTGCCTACTTATTGTGACCCAGTGGTCACAAAAAGTACTTCATGAAAATTTGGTTCCACAAGAAAGACCACTATTTGTGGGTATGTTTAAAGACTACTTACAAGTCAGCTGCCAATTTGCAGCCCATCCAAAATTAGAATGTCTTCCAAGACCAGTTTTGTTTTCAATCAAATTCTAAGTGTCCTAATACAGCCCCATTTAATTTCTGTGGCTATTTTCAGAACAGAACTTTTCCTTTCTGTTTATGTTTTATGTCTGGTGTGGTAGAGATGACACGACTCAAATATAAAGAATGATTTCGCAATATTCTAAAGAGGGTTCTAAAATATGCCTGTATTATAAATTATTTGCTTTCTCACTCTGGATTTGACCATCATGTCACAAAGCATGATGAGACATCTTTCACAGATAGTAATTCTCCTATCATTCCTCATCACATATCTGAGCACAGAATGATCATCTAACAAGGGTTAGTTAGTTGCTCTCCTAAGTGACAAGGAGACAGAAGCCAAATGAGATAAAAAGGTTAGCAAGGCAGAGCCCTATGAGAGAGGTAGCAGAGATAATGGCCAAGTTCAACCAAGAGTGCAAATCAGCAGGGAGATGCATATCCATAGGGCAGGACCCAGATCAAACCAGGAAAACAATCTGTGGGTCAGAAGCAATTACAGGTAAGCAGGGTGAGATATTATCCAGAGGTCAATGAGCAGGTTCAAAGGCACAGGACAGGTCAAGATAGGACATCAGTCTGTGGGTTAGGACCCAGAACAAAAGGATCTGTGTCTGGGCACACAAATGGCAGAGCCAGCCAGCAACCAACACTGCCAGCACAGCTCAGACAGAGGCTGAAGACTCCAGCCTGAGCCAACACAGAGCTCTTGGGCTTACGGGCAGAGATGTGGATGGAAGCCACAGTTGAGGCTGCTCTGGGCCATTAGAGCTATTAGTACACTCAAGGCCCTAACATGGATGATCTTGGCTACCTGCTCACGATTTGCAGATAACCTATCAATCTGAGGTGATTGTACAGTTATGTGGACAATGCAAAAGAGATACTCCAAACTTAGCAACCCTCACTCAGAGAATTTCCCTGGAGATTCTTATATCTAACACCCAAAGAAGAAGAGGGCAATATTCAATTTAAGCCAAAAGCTGGATTTTCAAATAAAGTTTAAAACAAAGCACCTTTAATATGTAGTTTCAGCCGTGGTATGATAGCACACAAAACGAGATTAATAGAATTCAGATAAGCATTAGGCTTAATAGGCTTAATGAGAACATGTGAAATAGAAAAATTTTAGAGAGAGAGATAAATCCTCAAGCTCCAAGGCATATTTCAACCAGGAAATGAGAGAAGCTAAAAAGTTCATTCCATTATGATTCACTTTTCAGAGTAGTCATGATCAGAAATGAGCACTTGAAAAACAAAGAAAACAGACAGCCCTCTTCAGTTTTTAAAATGAGCAACTTATATGCAATACAAACTGTTCTCATACTGGAGGGCTTTTAAAGTTCCCCTCTCCTACTTACTGTTACAACTATGGATGCTTTTCAGACAGTGCAAATATATAAACTCTACCATTTAGATGCTTAATATTGTAGATAGTCCAAGAGTCAGGAACTTCTCTTTTTGGATCTAACATTCAGCCTGTGTCTAATGTCCTCATTTGTGCAATAGGATTAATAACATCTTTCTAGTTCACAGTAAAATGAATATTTTAACAATTGCAGTAGATGAAGATATTAAAAAATTTAGGGCCAATGACAAATAAGGGTTGGATTAGGATTCACCAAAACACATGCAGGTGATCAATGATCAACTTTCAACCACTACCTTACTCTCCCCGCCCACCTGAAAACCAGAAACCTCATAATTTTCAGCAAGGGTTTAAGATTGGGGAATCATGAAATATTCAAACTCAGGAAGACACAAATGCCTGGGACTCACACTAAGTTGAGTGGGACCATTCATCTGCTGGAGGCAGGAAGATTCTGCAGAGGGATACAGAAAGGCTGGACAGGTGGGCCAAGACCAAAGGTGTGAGGTTCAACAAGATAAAGTGCTGAGTCCTGCACTTCAGTCACAACCCCAGGCACTGCTACAGGCTTGCAGAAGAGTGGCTGAAAAGACCCAGCACAAAAGGACCTGGGAGCGCTGAATGTGAGCCAGTGTGTGCCCAGGTGGACAAAAAGGCCAGTGCCATCCTGGCTTTGTAGCAAAAATATTTTGACTAGCAGGACCAGGCTGTACTCAGCACTGGTGATGCTCTACCTCAAATCCTGTGTTCAGTTTCAAACCACTCACTACAAGAAAGACATTGGGGTGCTGGAGCGTGTCCAGAGAAGGGTAATGGAGCTGGGGAAGAGTTTGGAGCACAAGTATCATGAGGAGCAGTTGAGAGAGCTGGGGTTGTTTACCCTGGAGAAAAGGAGGTTCAGGGGAGACTTTATCACTCTCTACAAGTCTCTGAAAGGAGGTTGTAGCCAGGTTGGGATTGGTCTCTTTTGTCAGGCAGCTAAGGGCAGGAGAGGCTTGACATAAGCTTCAAGTTGCACCAGGGGAGGCTTATGGTGGACATCAGGAGGGATTTCTTCACAGAAGGGGTTGTCAAGCACTGGAGTGGGCTGCCCAGGGAGATGGTGGAGTCACCATCCCTGGAGGTGTTCAAGAAATTAATGGACATGGCATCTAGTGCTACTGTCTAGTTCACAAGGTGGAGATAGATCAGTGGTTGGACTTGCTGATTTTAGTTTAGAGGTCTTTTCCAGCCTAAAAGGTTCATGTGACTGATTTTGTGTGTGCTTAGGCTGCAAAAGACCTTAAGAAATTGGTCTTTATCCTGTGTTGACATCATCAACATCCTACACATATAGCCTTTTAGTCAGGTCCTTGACTTATTTCTTGATGAAAACTCCTGCAGGAATACACCTCACTCTTCCCTGGCACACATCTCATAAGCTGTTAAAATACATAGTTCTGATGATTAGATTTTGTCTGGCATTAGATTTTATTCATGTTTCCATACTTGGAGGTACGCTTTCTCAAAGCCAGCCTCTTAGCTATAAGAAACAAGAAAATTCTTTTTTGCAATGCATTAGCACAAAGCACCCCTTAATGGCCTGGCAGCCTCCACACTAAACTGATAGTCTTATTTGCATAAGGAGAGAAGCAGGAAGTGCATGGAGACAGATGGGTGAATATTAATTAATGTTTATAAGGCTGAGGAAAATAAGCAATTTGAAATTTTTAATACCCTCTTCCCAAACAACTTTGTCTTATTTACATTATAATATAATACTAGAAGACAGAATGTACAAAATGCATAAGGAGCTACAAGCTTTATGTTGAGTATTTCTTGAAAGATAAGGACAGGAAGATGCACAGCTAAGACTGTTTCAGCTCAGCTCCTCCAACCACTGGCAGAGGGTAAAAGTAATTTCTTAAATGCTAGAAATATCTTATAACCAGAAAACAATGTTATTTAAACTTGCAGTTAGGTGGAGATCCCAATCAAAACTCACCAAATAATAGCATTGTAATGCTATTACTGAAAATCAGATCTGGTTGCTCATGAGATATCATAGACAGAGCTGTGAATAGTAAAGGATAGGAAGTCAATATAAAGCCTTATTGTCCATGGTTTCCATGTGTTCTATCTTTCTGGCAAACAGTTGCCATTACTGTGAAGCCCTTTCTCACCGTCAAATTAAGCACAGCACAGCAGCTGTGATGCTGAACACGTGCCATACGTTATCTCAGAACAGAGCTGATCAGGTCCAACCAAACATTACATCTACTTCAGCTATGAAAACTGGGGCACGTGTCCCCTGCACATAACCAGGACATCACTGAATTCATTGTGTAAGGATTGTGGCTGCACTCCCCCTACAAAGTCAGTCCATATGCTGAAAGACTACACTAATTATGTCCATGAAGGGCATCTACTGTTTTGGTGTATGCACTAGATATTGGCACACTAATGTTTTGCTGATATTACTGCACTCTTGTACAATTTTTTTGATAAGCCTTCATTAAATACTTATTCATCATACTTCAGTATGAAAAGGGCAGCTTTTGCATGATTTGATGATGGCAGTATAATAAGTTAGATGAAAGAACAGCCTTGAAATGAGAATAAAAATGAGAATAAATTTTTCACAATTTTCAGGCTTCATTTCTTTTTTAGGCAGAAAGAACAGGATCTAAAATTGCATAACCGTATGAAAAAGCTATATCACTGATATACAATAGGGTGTTATTTTATTCTCACCCAATAGCAGCTCAATGGACCTGTTCGCATGTAGATGAGTAAAGTCTAAAGTTCTATATAATTTTGCTGTGAATTAATTCACAATGTGCTTGCAATGACTCTGAAAAGTTGATAAATTGGAATTGTCCCTTCCAACTCAGCATATTCTATGATTCTATGGTTAAGAGTCCACATCATTTCCACCCCACAGACCTGCCATTGCTACTAAAAAGGTAAAATCAAGCCTTAAAAAATAAATGGGGAGGAAAAAAAAAAATAAAAAAAAAGGAAACTGTAATAAGAGGGAAAAAGAAAGAAAAAAGCTAAAAGCATTAAATGAGAGAAAAAGTTCAAGATGGAGAGGAAGAAGAAGGATAATAAAAGTTTCCATAGTATTTTAGTTAGGTAGATCTTTAATCTCAGGGAAAGTCTGATATTTCTATTGAATAGGCAGCAATCACTTTAAAAATTGGAATCCTATCTGTATGTCATGCTTACTTCTCTTGAGGAACAAATGACATATCAAACTTTTAGAAATACATTTTTCTTTCTTTTCAACTATGATCATCAATTTTTCGTTACGCTAAAACTGTAATTCTCCTTAAAAAGAAATGAGATTTTTTTTTTACTGACAAGAATGTATAGATATATAAAAATGATATAGTTTTGCATGTGTTCATGTATTCATGCCTGGTATAAGCAAATAATCTATAAGCTTATACACATGGTTTAATTTGAAATAAATCAAGAAAAATATTTAGACATGAAGCACAATTGATTACCTGAAATCTCATGAAAAGTATTTATTGAAGTGGAAAACATTATCAAGCTTCATCCCCCATTTTAGTCAAGATGCAGATGAGGTAGAGCTCCTAGACACCTGCACGGCTTCCCATCCCACACAACAGTCTGCCCCCCACACTCCTGGGAAAACAGGGAGAGCTGGTTACCCAGAACTGTGCACCAAGGAAACGTGGCCCCTGAGAAACAGCACAAAAAAGTTTGGCTTTGATCTCTTGAAAGTTCATTGACGCGAAGGTGATTTCATGACACACTTTCAATTTCAATCTACAGAGGTTCCCAACAGAAAATGGTGATACAGCATCGAGTGGTGAAACAACAAATTCTTAAACACCCAGATTTTCCCGAGTCTTTTTCTAAATCCATGTGTGCTAGTTCACAGTACAAAATTTCAGATAGAAATGTTAGTTTAAAGAAAGGCAAATAGTTTCAGTTTTTGGGGTTTTTTTAAGATTTCTTAACATTAAGCTTCTTTAAGCTTTAAAATACATAGAACTTCTATTTGACCAAATGAAATACTAACTTATATATCATTTCTTGACTTCCTAGTGCCATTTAGCTATCTACAGTATTATGGTAGTCATCCTTACTTCATTCACACTTTGTCAGGCTGAGAAGTCTTTTTAAAATTTGTAGCCTTCATTTTTAGCTGTATTTAATCCTTCCTGAAACACACGTCCTTCCTTCCCATTTTTCTTTTTTTTTTCCTTTGTGCTCCCTCAGAAAACTTTCTCTATTGGACTTTTGGAGCCTTATATCAACAACTCATCTCTCCAATTTTTGCAAGACCCTTCTGCTCTCTTAGAACACTTATTCTTTAAACCTAGTCTGAATAAAAAGAGTTGACATATAGCCATGGGATTTTTTCCATTTGCACAACAGGTGTCCAAACTCCAGATCATGTAACCAGTTAAATGTCTTCTGAAGACAACACATAAGGAGCAAAAATATGACATAACAGTAATAGAGGAATGACATATAATCACAGCAATAATTGACAGACTGTTAACAGATTGATTCTCAAATCTACACCTCAATATAGAAAAAGGATGATGCAGATAAAAAACATTAGTATATTTTTGTACTTTTGCTTTATATGGAGGAGGAAAAAAAAACAACAAAACAATTTCAGACTCTTGAAAGCTGTTGCACTTATTGTACATGCCAAGACTTATTTAGACTGTATCCAGTTTTAAGACCCTCAGAAGATAAGCTGTATACCCTCCCTGGAGCAGCTGGTTAGTGTTAAAATGGAATCAAATACCCATCACCCCAGAAGTACTAGCAGTCAGGTTTTTATGAGAATTGTTTCTAATAATAAAGAAAATATAGAGATTTTACATGGTGGGCAGAAAATCTAGAGAGAAGAGTGGAGGTGGAAAAGCAAAAGCATTAAAGATAGGAATAAATTCAAAATGGTTATGTAGTCACTGGAGCACAAATGCAGCTCACCTATATCAGGAAGATTATCAGGCATTTATCTGTCTCAAATGTTATAAATAACATGTAAAATAACGTTTTGATTTGCCTCAGAAGACACTGCAGTCAAATGGATCCCCTAGCAGCCATAGCACCCGTGAGTACAAATCACAAGATGCCCAGTAAAATTAGGATTTTAAATTAAGCTGGAACAGTTCAGAAAAGAACAGTCAGTCTAGTCAGCTCTGAGCTGTTTTAATCTGCATGGGTAGCATGGGGGAAGAAGAGGGAGGGGGAATAAAAAAGATTTATCCAAACCACACAGAGAGGAGCTGCTTTTTCCTCTGTATTCCTTGATAATAAATAAGAAGATCTTGTTTAACAGTATTGCTATAGTCTTCAAAACAATTTAATGTGGGTGCCTAATTTAAGCCTTCATTCAGATTGCTCCCTATGATTAACAGAGAAGCTGGAGAATGTGAGCTCATCAGTTGATGAAAAAGCTTGAAATGAGAACTGCTGGTTCATGTTTCAATATTTATTACAAGTGCTGGACAAACACATATGCAAATTTATAAAAGTGAACTCAACTCAGAATTTGAGAGTGTTCAGAATTATACTATAGCCATGCATAGTTTAGTGGTTTGATATCTCTCAGATGCATCTGTTAAACACAGGTAAATTTGGAAAAAAGTATATGCACTGCTAACAAGGTTTTGAAGACAAACTTATTAACATATAGAAAATATGAGAAGGTCCTGGGCTACAAGCTGCAAGAGGAAAACATATGGTTATTTTCTATAAAATTCCCCAATATCTGCAGCTGAGTCTGCAGATTCTAACATTGGCATAACTCGGCACGTGGTTTTAGAACAGGTTGCACCATTTGCTTTCTCCTTACAGTTCTAAAGAATTATCACCCTGATAGAGCAGAAAATTTGAGCCTGTAAGCATACCACTTTGTTCCAGTCTAGAGCTGAGCGCATATTTAAAGGTAAAATAATAAATGTTACACAACATTTTATTATTTTAATAAATGTTACACAACAATACACAACAGCCCTTAGGGATCCTCAAGGAATAAAATGTTGCATGTAAAATTAAAGGATTGCTTTGCTTGTTTGAAATGAGCTAAGATAAAAAGTAACTGGTCCCATTTAGAGAATGAGATGAGAAAAACTGAGAGGCTTTGGATCAGGAAAGTTCTCCTTGTTCTGCTACTACAGTCTTTTATGATTGAATCACTACTGCTTGATGAAGCATTTACTCCTAAATGACACTGTTGAAGACACTAATGAAGCAGGAGACCTGGTGGCTTAAATCAACATTTTTAACTTTCAAAAGTTATCATCATTATTATTAATTATGACACAGTATAAATACCTGACACAAAACTATCCAGAATAATGCAAAATTTTGTGGTTGATCATTTGAATGACAGTGAAGCAAAGAAACATTGGGAAAATCTCTCTTTATCTATGCCCAGTCAATTTACATGACAACAAATTTAATCACTCATCCATTCCAAAATCAGCCGTCTCAGCTTATTAAACCTGATTGAGAGGGTTGGTCCTGAGGAAGCTCTTATTTATGTAAAATTGTTAAAATGAGGTTTTTAAAGCCTCTGTTCACATATACACAAAAAACTGTTACTAAGTTTAATGATAAAAATAAACACAGGATTATATTAAAATCTAAAATTATATGAACACTTGATTAAATTCCCACACAGTCTTATTTATGATTAACTTTCATTCTCCTAATGTGCACTTGTATATTTTATGTATTAAAGAGAATTTTATCTCCTTTTTTTGCCAGAACTTGCTTTTACATGTATCCTGTGTTGCACCTCATCTAAGATACCTCTAAAGAATGAAAATGCCTGTGAATTTTTCCAAGAATTGACAGAAGTTCATATCCTTGCATTCTAAATCCAACCCAGAAAATTATTTCAAAATTATGAGTGAAAATATTAATCAGTAATAATGACTGAAATCAGTATTTATTTGTCCAGCAACTGTAATACCTTATCCTGTTTAATAGCTGATACCACAAAAATACAAACACCTGGGAAATCATGTCTATTATATAGCATTAACAATTTAAGACCACAGTAGATCAGAATGGAAGCACAGGTCCCTACACTCATGATAGCATATATAATTTTTACACTTCTATTCATTCACAAACATGGTGTGTGTTAAATACTTCAAACAGGACTATTGCCATCAGTATAAAAGTTTTGCATCCCTGGAAAATTAAAATAATCTGATATTTGAAGTTAGAGATTACAGTGAGTCAATCAAACACTATTTTTATACAGAGTTATCTTTGCTATATTTTAAAATGTTCTCTCGTTATACTTTGAAGATAGAAACTAAAGATGGAATATATTATTTGATTGCTTCTAAATTTTGAAGAGGATATAATGTAGCGTTCACAATAAAGCCAAAAAATATTTTACCTATAAAAGATTAGAGATCTGTCCTATATAATAAATGTCAATCATAAAAATGAGAAAATTTAGAAATTATCAATTAATTTGATTTGTTGTGTGATGATAAGGGTCTTTTTGTTAATCTACTATTCTCTGAATTTTAGGTGTCACTTGGAGTACTCTGAGTATACCATTCTACAGTCCTAATTGCTAGGTACTTTTAACACATGGGAGACTTGCCTTCACTCCCATGACTGTGCCCTAAGGAAAACCAATAAATACCCCAAGATTTTCAATATGACAGATTTCACAAGATACAGTATGACTGTCACAAAGCAAATCCTTATCCTGACTAGACCAGACTTTTTGCAGCCTTATGTCCCTGAATAGTGAAGAGCAAGCAAGAGCACATGCAAGGCCAAAAAACCACTATAAAAATCAGATGCTAATGATGCCTTGGGGTTTAGCTTTTATATTTTTCAGAATTTCTGCTGCTTAGTGTATAACTGAAACTTCATATTAGGTGTTAGTAAGTTCTCTTCAGAGGGTGGTTAGACAAAACAATTCCTTTCCAGCTAGAGAATCAAGGACAACTGGTACCAGAAACAACAGCAAGGGAAAGAGAGCAAGTAAAGTATCAGGGGGGCTGATACTTTACAGCCTGAGGCTGTGGTTGGATAATTGACCCCAATATGCAGATGAACCAAAACTTATAAAAGTGTAAAAATTTAAAAAGTGACTGGGGTCCACCTTGGATTTGATTTGGGTGTAGCCACAGCCGGGCTCTTGTGCTGCCCAAAGTGTATCCTCTCAATAAATTCCTATTTTATTCCTTTTGCTCTGTCTAGTCTCTGTTCCAGGCCAGCCTTTCCAGGCAACATTACCACACTGTCCCCAGTCCTGCCCTGCCTCGTACACAGATATTATCCATTCAGACTTCAGCACCTAAACATCCTCTGCTCCTGACACCCTTTACAAACCCAGAGTAAACTCAATTTTTGCATTAAATGGGATGGGGATAAATGCTCTCTGCCTTTTAAGTGAGCAGTGAAACTATAAGTTAATGGCAAAATCCAGATGCATTGCAGCCAAAATGATCATCATCCATGCCCAAAGCCTCCTACTCTCACTACATCTACTCAGCTTGACAAATTGCTTTCTCTGCCTAAGTAACCCAAAGATTTCATTTAGGTTGGAACATTCAGTTGACATTCAAGTCCTTTATTCATCTCCTCATCCCATCCTGATTAGAAGATAACCATTTTTAGTTTCAAGAATACTCATTTGTGTGAACATACTACTTAAATGTCAGGTTCATGATCCCTTCAGGTTACAGCAACTCTATCAAAACTCCAGCACATCTTCCAATTGTGGTACAGTGCAAGGATCTCACACACAGCTTTTACCCCAGACCATTCTCAGTCTTTACATGACCCTACAAGAGCTTCTTGGAGATATTTCTAAGTCAAAAAAATGGCTGTCTACAAGATTACAAAACTCTAAGTACTCACATTCCTTTTAAGCAGGAAGAATTCTCAGGAAGAAGGGAAATTCAGTTCTGATACACAAATAATATTGAAAACCAAGAATATCTAGACTATGCAGTTACCAAAGCACAAGTCTTTGCACATGCAGCAGCTGTTACTCTTTGTATATGTAAATTATAAATAAGAGCTCCACAAAGTGCAGTGTCCAAAAGAGGCCCATGTAAATGGTGAGGGCCATCTCATATGAGGAATGGCTGAGGTCGCTTGGTCTGTTCAGCCTGGAGGGGGCTGACAGAAGACCTCATCACAGACTATGACTCCTTTGTGAGAGGAAGGAGTCACAGGAGGTTTAAATTGGATATTAGGAGAAGGTTTTTCACCCAGAGGGTGGTTGGGCACTGGAACAGGCTTCCCAGGTAAGTCATGTCAGCATCAAATCTATCAGAATTTAAGAAAGACTTGGACAATTCACTCAGGCACATGATGCAGTTCTTGATGTTGTCCTGTGTAGGGCCAGGAGTTGGACTTGATGATCTTTGTAGGTCCCTTCCAACTCAGGATATTATTTATTCTATGATTCCAAGCACAATTGTTACATGCTTTGTCTACTGGCATGAGCTGGTCCTGAGAATACCCATGAAGATCCACAGATTTTCTGAAAATGAAATAGCTTCTCTGAGCTTTACAGTTTTTCATCTTTCTCTGTGGTTTTTGAAAGAAAATTTCTCACATATCAGAGTTCTTCCTTTCAAGCTGGTCCTTTACATGGGCTCATAAAACTGCCATTTTACTTCGTACAGACAAAAGGGAGAGAACCTATTTTGTCTTCATCCAATTACATTTTCTCCAGTGAAGAATTAATACTGTAGAAAATTCCTCCAGCAGCTTTTAAGTCCATGTGTACTTCACATATACTAAAATATCAATCCTACACTGGTAAAAAAAAAGAGGCATTTTTGTCAGAATTATTTCTCAGTGATTTCTGTAATTCTTTGCTAAGGTTGTTTGGCCATCCATGTGTAACGCAGCAAGTGATTGAATTCCACTACCACAATGAGCCACAGAAAAAGAACAGAAGACATCAAAGACAATTGTAATATCATATCCTATGATGAATGCTAGGAAGGAATTCCTTTCATACAGTTTCCAGATCACCCTAGAAAATGGAACTATACATCCCCAGGAATGAGAGGAAAAAAAGATATCCTCAAAATACTATCATGATTTTGAAAAAGGACAGAACAAAAAAAGACAGCTGTACTAACAGTCTAACCTGATAGCTGTATTAACTTGAATGGATGAGATTAAGTTTCATTCTGATTCTAAATATGGAGATTAATTTAAACCTAAATTTACACCAACAATACAGGAGAATTTAACTCCAGTGTAACTTGCTACAATATTACCTTCCCTTGAGTTTTAGTTCTAGTAATTTAAAAACTGAATTCTTCAACTGCAAAAGAGAAAGGAGAGGGAAAAAAAAAAAGAAAACCTTCTTGACCTCAATAAATGACCAGGAAAGCTTTGAAGTTTAAAATTAACACAAATAAAAGTGCAGATTAGAGACTTCCAAGACTACTTTCAACATCCTTTAGATAAAATGGAACATCAGATATCAATATGTTCCTACTTATGGCAGGGATTTTTGGACATATTTACCCTTATTTCAAACCTCCCCTTAAAATCATTTAGTTTCCCTGACTCTACTTAGAAATCATTTTAGAACCTCACTTTGTGACTTATTGCAAACTCTTCAGTTAACAATAAGTTTCTTAATTTTTTTTTATATTTGATATTGTCTTTCAACATATTCTCCCTCTCCTATATGCTTAGAGAAAACCATCTTCTGTCAACTTCAGCTGGACTACACTACACAGATCATGTTGTCTCATGTTCTCTAAACTGCCATATTGCTCCCCCTACTCTGAACACACTGAAATCACAACATTTCTTCTTAATATAAGTACCTGATAGGTCACACTACATATTGCTTATTAAAAATGACACTAGTATTTCTCTAAGGCTGCTAATAATTCCCCATGAATTCCTTCTAGAACCTGCTTTGTCATTTCCCTGCTACTTAACAGTGTCAGCAGATAGTCATTCTCTGACCAATATGTTCAGATTCCCTCCTTCTCCCACCACCTCCAGCTGGTAAATCCCCAGATTATACCTAAATTCCTTGTAGAGGTGTCCTCATGCCAGACCTTATTATTGGATTTAAATCTAGAGCAATTATTCAGAACAAGATCTCTCCCTGGTTTTCACTGTTGAATGACACCATCAATCTGTGCCTAATTGCAGCTCTCACACTTTTGAATGCAGCCTTGTCTAAGAAATAATTTATCACGTTAAAAAGATATGCAGACATATTTTTAGCTCTACTTCGGAATCAGAAAAAAGGTACAAGTTTTATATTTATTGCCATTATTTATCTGCCCTTTAATCAGTGTTCTTGCACATCCATATATATATGTATTTTCTGATACTTACTTATATATATTTTGAAATGCCCGTCATATCAACACATACAGACCTTGCAATCTGAAGGTGGAACACAGTATCTGTTTAACATCTTCCTATAAAACTTTTTCAAAGTGTCTCCAAGTGATATTTTGAAATTGAAATTACTGGAGAGGAAATAAAATTTTCTAGCATTAAATTTTAACAATGAAAAAATGCATAAAGTATTCTTAAGCAGTATAAAATATTGTTTTCGCCTTACTCTGTAATCAATGGGGTTTTTGTTCATTTAAGTATCTGGGGAATTATTAGGAAGTCATCAAAATGTTCTGTATCATTCACCAAATCTTAGATCAGCCTCAAGCTAGAAAATTCAATAAACATTTTCATAACATTTCCAATAGAAATTAATGCAAACAGTATATCTACGGAAAATGCTGAAACAAAAATAAAACACCAAAAGCGGCAGTTCCTTTCTAAAGTGCTATTGGGATTAATGACCTTTTTTCTATTAAAAAAATCCTTTCAAAAGCAATCAGCTCTACAGACTGTTTAACAGAAATACATTTAGAATGACTGGGAACTAATCAATCAGTCTGAGTGCACAGAAAAATGACACGCTACATGGTTTTGACACAGATGACATCGCTTTGTGAGCAAAAACATTCAATGGGTTTAGTCCAGCCAATGAGATTGGAGGACTGGCTGCTTTCCTATCTGTGGCACATGTCCAAAGCAGGACTATATTCCTATGACATTTACAGAAGTGCCACTGTAAGTTCTTTATTCAGAAGTACACAGGCATGAAAACTAAATTTCCAGAGCTGTTATATGCATGATCTGAAAAACCTATGGTTATTTTGTACCAGATTTCCTGTGTGCTTCATATCCTCTCCTAACAAATCAGGTTCATAATAGATAATTTATTATTACTCTTGAGAGTCTTACCAAACAGGGTATGATGTTTGAATCAAAGTGGGGTGCTGAACATGTGCCAAGGAAGGCAGCAAAAGAACTACTTCATCATTTCAGCACTTCAGCCTTCTATTATGATTCCATTGGCACCTTTCCTAATGTATAAGTGAATTTAATCTGCAGCAGTGCTATATGGAAGGTGTGCTGTATGAACCTTGAATTTTAATGTAAAACATTCTGGATAATTTTCCACACACTATATGGAAATTAGTGAAGTTCACACACTTGGCTGCCTCTGAATCTGAAAATGTCACATATCTGCACGAAGAGTTGAGCAACTCTGAAAATTAATGACTGTCACATATGGCCATAAGATATTCCTAGTGAGTTAGTGACTTCAGGTTAGTGACTTCAGCTACAGGAGATATTTAAGTCTGCAGCAAGCCTACAGTTCTTCTCAAAGTTACCTAACACCAAATGCTCAAGAGAAGAAATACAGAATAACTACAAATGCAAGATTATTCCACCTTCCCTTGCTTAATCCACTGTTTTCCAACAAAATGACCAACAGAACATTAAGTCTTGAGGCCATTGGCTTAACTCTCACTTTCCTCTGTAAGACCTGTTTCAGCTTTGCCCTCTCTTCTTATAGAGACTAGAAGAGCTGTGAGGGTAAGGGAAAATTAGCACTTCAAAAGTTGTAATACGATTACTTGGTTGCAATCACTCTCATTTTACAATCTCCATAATTTTCTTTCTATCCCTCTGCCCCCATCACGTTCTTCCTTATATCCTCTGCCAGACTGTCTCACTCCTGTGTATCATAGTTAGGTTATCATCTATGTTACAAGATACATGATAGCCTATGAATAGAAAATATTTAATAATATTTTAGATAATACTTAAAGTGCATAGAGGATCAAACTTTCTATCCTCGTACCCTAGCTCACATCATCCTAAAGTTAAAAAGAGTTATTAACAGGTAAGTAAATAAATAAAAAATCACATAAAACTAAATCTTCTGTAAATAAATGGTTTCACTTCACCCCAGACCAACAACTTCACCGCTGTTGCAGTCTCCAGCTGCCCCTCTGCCCACTCCACATTCCTCTCAGGCTGCCACATGACCAGTTTTGCAAAACAGTTCATCACTACAGTTTGAAGTGGACTGCAGCACCTGGGAACCCTCTCTTGGCTGGAGGCTCAGAGGGTATCTCACACTGCAGTAACATGTCCAGAAATGGAAGATCAGAGGAGTAACTTATCAGTCTTAGGTCCCAAGGCAAGGCTTTCTCTAACAATTCTCCAAAAGACAACTACATACACAGCAGAGGTACATCCCTCCTGTAATTCTTTTCATCCTAACAAAATTCAATCCTGAGACATGACTCAACTTACATAGAAGCTAGTGGGTATAATGCTTGAGCTGCCCTATGACCTTTGAACATCCAGCCAGATGGGTCAGTTGTATCATTTCACAAGCACATCTTTAAATATTTCATCAACAAAAGAGAGAAAAAAATTAAAATGGAAAGATTTTTGTTGTTTGCGTTGGTTTCTTTTATTTTTTTTTTTCTACATGGAACAACCAGCACTTTAACAAAAGAAGCCAGTACTGAAATATTTGTATATGTCTATACATAAAGAAAGCAAATCATAGGTTATCAGCTTGGATATGCCACGCTTCATCTGGTCATTGCTAGATGTGAGCAATGAAAACAGAGTTAATGTTCCATAGAGAAAGCAGAAGTGACAGTAATGCCCAGGAATGGACTTTTACACAAAGAAGTCACTGGAAAAGCTCAAATGTCAAGTGTAACAGAAGTTTACATTACTTCAGGTTTTTGACTTATGGCCCATGCTTCCTTTTTTTCCTACCCATACAAGCATACGCAGTAACACAACTTAAAATCTGGTTTAGCATAAGACTTTGTTTTTAATCATTATCTGCAGAGTGAATAAACAGGACTCCCAATGTGTGTGAAAATTCCTTGGAAAAAATAACTCCTATTCTCTCACCTTCATGGGCAGTATGTGCCTCGAGGATGGACAGATCGTAGCACAGGCAAAATTCAATTGGACCTGATATTGTTAATGTTACTTGCCTCAACTAGAAAGGGAGTAAATTCCAAAGTAGTTTTCTAGTCTTTGCCTACTCCCTACTGGAAAAGAATTTGTATTTAAAGCTTCAGCAGATCCCCACAGCAAAACTTGTACTCAGTTCCCCAAACATTTCATAGGTATTACCCAGCCTGTCCCATCTACCCTAATGCACTGTTTATGTATTAAATGCTTTAATTAAAATGCTGGGATCTGTAAACAACATGGTCAATCATAACACAGAAAATATATCTGGAAGCAAGCATGTTTTCATAACTAAACTAGAATGAGGAAAAGAAAAAAAAAAAAACAACAAAAAACAACAAAACAAAACCAAAACCACAAAAAGCCAACACAAAAAATAAAACCAGATTTCTCCATAAATTATATCTGTTTACCACACATGACTCTGTAACTAAAGCTAAGGTGGTGGGCTCACAGGCTTTAAAATATAGCAGAATTTAATCCTTCTTTTATAAATGTCTATGACCTATTAGAAATCACGGGCCTGATTTTCAGAGATACTGAGCCTGTCTCTTCCATTTACTTTACCCTGAGATGTGTGTGCTCAGTCAACTCTCCTGGAAATCAAAATCCAGTAACTTTACATGATATTAATGGCCAGATCCTCTGCCTTCAAATAAAGTACATTGATTTTATACTGGCTGAGGCTGCTTCTCATGCTGTGTTTCTGGATACGACAGCCTCTCTGCTTACAGTAAAACAGAATAAAGATATATAAAAAATACAGATATAAGATAGATAAATTAGATAAATTAAGCAATAGATTAAAATAGACATATTAGGCTATCACAGGACTGCTCCCTCCCACAGACTCCTCTCTATCCTCTCCTGAAGCTCATGCTGCTGCCTTCTTCATTTGCCTTTGGCAAGCTGCCACTGCCAACTCCTTCTCACTCCCTGGTTTCCGAATGCAGTCAGCCTGACTGGACACAAGCTGACTGCAGGACATTCAAAGCCTTTGCACTGAAATTCTCAGTTCCTTGATCTAGACACACATATGCGGACTGGCAGTAAACAGAATCAGCTAAATCAGCTACACTGTATCGCAAAATTTATTACTTGACTTCATGATACTGAAATACCAGATTTTCAAAGGTCACTGTTCATGTAAATCTTCATAATATTCAGCCAATTTATGTGAGAAGAATGTTTCCCTGTCTCACACGGTTTGCATATACACAGCAATTCTTCCTTTTGGAGTTACACACCCAATTGGTATTTAGTAGTTTTACCTCTGGCCTAAGAAAATTTGCCTCAGAACAATGTAGCATGATGTGGAAACAGTCAGGACTGTCCACTCAATATCTACCAGAGGTTTTTCAGCATCTGATAATGAGCTGACATGAATGATTGCAAGAGACTGTTAAGTACATGCAATTTTGATGCGATATACTTGAATATCAGACTGAGAGTTTGTGAAATTCTTCATAGGATCACAAGGGACACTATGCTGTACACATGACCTCTTGCAAAATTCATTTCTCTATTTGCATGAACTTTGCAACTAAAAAAAAAAATAAATAAAGACATTTAATTCTGGAAAGATGAAATGTCAGTTGTGTAGGTAGGAATCCTTAATCCTAGTTCTAATGTATTGTATTAAAGTGAGACAGATTCAGACACAAACGCCTGAAAAGCTATGCCAGGAGAAGCTGTTTCTCTCTCAATTCAGAATATGAGTGTGTGCTAGTGCACTGGAGTGAGATTTTTGATTGGTCAGGCATACACTTATTCCACTGATTGGTTCTACAGGGGCCAGAGGAGTTGTGTGTGGCAGTGACATATGGAGCTCCTCTGTAAAATGAATGCTGTTCAATTGCATATCTATGTTTCAATGAAGGAGAAAGAGAAGATGCAGTGTCTTGTTTTCTCCAACTTTATGTTACTTGTCAAAAGAAAAAAGTCTGTAAATTCTTTCCCCCTTAACAGTAAAGAAAGAAGATACAGAGTTAGAAAAATTCCACGACCAGCAAACCGAGTCTGAATTCTCTGTCTTTTCTCTGTTAGACTCATCTCTCTCATCCATGAAGACGGAGAGTCCTCAAATTTCAGAGAGAAATCTGCCTCAACTTGCTGACACACTCATATTGCCCAGCCCCTCTAGAAATGGCTGCTGGTTGTTACAGATTTTAGTTTCCAGTCACCACACTTCCCACGTGAGCTGCTAAAATGATCTTCAAACAATATTAGTAATCAGCAGCTGGACATCAGAATAGTTTTAATTTTTCACTATGCAGATCTTATACCTGCCATCACCCACCACCAATATATCTACCTCATTTACTTAACACCTAGCTTCTATGTCCAATTTCTCTTCATTTTCTCGTTTAACAGGATTTCACTCCCCTACAGCGAATGTTTATATACATAAGGACTTAAATTGGCTGAATTAACTGAGCTAATTTCTGTTTGGTACCACCTATCTAATTTACCTCATACAGTTGTAAAATGAAACAACTCTGTATTTTAACTACATAAATAAAAACGGAGCAAAAAATCCACAAACATTAAAACAATTTTGGTTCAATTCCTTCAATGTTATATAAACAGACAGGATTTTTACATATAGGCTATGTAGAATTATAAAGCTACTTGTTAATGGATTTAAAATAAAATATTTCCATGTTAAAGACTTTAGATCCAAATTAATCTCAAAAAATGACTTAACCCCTTTTTAGGTCTGCAGAGCTAGCCATTTTAACAACTTGAACCCCCAGACTTGAGAAGCTATCTCTTCTCAGCATGGATATACTTATAGCCATGTGAATTTTAGCAGTTGGTCTTTAGTGCTGTTTCAGTTGATGATTCATTTATTCTGTAGGTAGAAATAAGTATAGCTAATGAGATCACAGAAACATTCTGACAGCTTTGATGTGAATACAATCCCTATATTAAGAGCAGTGTGTGGAGGAGTAAAGGGTGGGATGTTCTCACTTGTAATTTGAAATAAGTTTGGTGGATCTCAGCACAGTGCATAGCAGACTGATGTTCAGAAAAATCACCAGTCAAACTAAAATGGGCACCATTCTTAGCAACAGCAGCAAAAAATAATGATTAAATGGCACAGTAAGATCAAAACAGACTTGCCATGCATTTGCTGAAGGGAAAGTGTCTTTGGAAATTTGATGTCAGTCCCATCTGTAAAATGAAACCATGTCAAGCCTTAATGAGAAATAATTATAGTTTCTAAAATATTAGTAATAAATTTTCAGATGGCTTAAATCTGCCCTGCTCTATTGACTTCAGGAAAGCTGTGCTATTTTCCAGAAAGCTTTCGAAAAATAGTATTAGCTACCTACCACCTAAATATTTTATTTCTTCTTGTATGGCTATGCTAATGTAATGGTGTTTTTCTCTCAGAAGAAAACCCCTAAGAAGCTGTTATGATCCTCCACCCATGAACTACTCTGCTAATACCAGTTTTCTGAGGTACACAGTATACATCTTGCAGCTCCCAGACCCAGGAAGATTCTGGCACTAGTGGTACAAGGATCAGACATCTTGTGATCCTTTTTGTAGAATAAAATAAAAACATACATTTTATGTAACAACTATCCTCCACCACAAAATGAGTGAGCATCACAGTGGCTGTATGAAAACTCCTTCCCATATATGAATGGAAAGGAGACTAAAGGTAGAAAAAAAACATTACAATTTTACTCTCCACACTCTTCAAAAACCCGGTAGCAACATGAAAATTTTAATGTGATGCAAACATTTCATCAATTAATAGTATTTAAGCAAATTTCCTTCTCTAAACTTATCACCCTTCCATCTTTCTACAGAATAGAATTAGAGAGAGGGGGGATATTTTCGTGTGTGCAGGATCTAGGGGTTTCTACAACCATGATTCATTTTTCTTTATCTGTACACAGTAACAATGAGTCTGAAATACTTAACATCTTCAGTGAGAAGCGAGGAGGAAGAAACTTTCTAAGCTGTCTCTGAAGTGACAGGAGTGAGAATAGGACTGAAGACACTTGGGGCAGATGAAACAGAACCACTGATCAGCCCCAGACAGGATGAGACTGACCTCGTCTCCCTGGTCCTCACATTTGGATCCACTTTGACAGCATGACATCTAAAAGCCATTACCACAATCCACACCATGACAAACTTGTAGTTTTGTTATTTGCCTCTCATGCTTTGTCTTTTCCTTTAGAGCACTCTGATTCCCTATTATTCTAAATATAGAAACCTTTCAATTGCCAATGAATTGCATAAAAATCTAGCAACACTGGACCAAACTCGCCCTTGATAGGAGATCTAGCCTGCATTTGTGATTAAAAAGGGGGAAAAAAAAAAAAAAGCAAAGTCTGCAGTTTTAGGGAAGTGTAATGAACCTAAATCTTGCTTTGTAAAATCATTTAGGAAGCACAGGCTGTTTACTAAGCTAAAGGCCCATAAAGCCAATGCTTAATTTACATCTATTAAATTTTTACATGCCTAACAAAAAAGAGCATGCAAATGCAAAAGCTGAACAAAAGCATTCATTTCTTCCCCATGATCCCACCTGCTTGTTACTCTGAAAGGAGTGCTAATGTTAAAAAGCTGCACACAGCCTCCCAGTAATTAGACTCAGTTTCAGAGTCAGTCTTTATTTCCTTGTATCACCGGAGGCTAAAGGATTGAATGTAGCCTAATTCAATGAGAGGGCAATTCCTCAGAGCACTGAAAAGATCATAATTAAAGAATGCTGGCTTGAACCAGGTCCACACATTGTACACCTCATACATCTGTAGTGAAGGACAGATGACAGAGTGAGGAGCTGGATGCCATAAGATCAAATGTAAGTGAACACAGTGCTGACTTTCACAAAACCACAGTCAAATTACTTTCCTTCATTCTTCTCTCCACTCTGCTATTTCAGTTTTTTATTGTTTTATTATATAAAGTATGCACTTTGCTAGATCTATAGCTCTGTATAATTGCTGGAATAATCTCATGAGTGATTTTCCCAGTCATACTAGCAGTGATCTAGAAAAAGCACTACAGCAAACCTTATAGTTTAAGTTCCTTACTTATTTTTACAAAACCAAAATTCTTATGGCCGAAATCTGTAAGGCTATAGGAATCTGAGAATTTTCTATTAATGTAATTGCTAAAGAAATATAGATTTATCTAATGCCATCAGCTATTTCTAACAAAGAATCCTAACCATACTGAGCAAGGTCTAATTTGTCAAGAAATAGGAGGAAACAGATTAATAATAATACTAAAATATAGTGGAGCACTGAATTTTGCTATTAGCATGAAATACAAGACTATATTCTGAGGATTTCTCAAGTAATCTGGCACAGATTATTTAGACATAAAAAGAGTAGTGGATTGAAACCTTACATCTGGAAACAAGACAAATAGATTAGTGGACACTAAAATATTTCTATAAACTAAGAGTTCAGTATTCTTCCTCACATATACATTTCACAGAATTCAAATCAGTAATTTGTTATTTTTAAATTTAATTTGTTGCTGTTATCCGTATGTCTAAAAAAAAACCCCTGTAACTTTCATATATGAGCTCCATAGTGCAAAAAGTCATCATAAAGCCTGATGGATAGGTGAGTTATACTGGATAGTTAAACTGTAGTTTAGTGAATTCAAGTTAGTTAAAGTAATTTAAACCATATAGACAGACTGACTTTTGAAATGAAGGTATTCACAATCTTATCTATCATAAGTCATCAAATCTCCCAAATCAATGTAGTTTGTATAAAAATTAGAAACACAAAAATCTCTATCAGCAGTGAACCATGAACAGTGATAGTAATTCAGGTGACAGCCGTGGTAAGAAGTTGTTCCTGTAGTGCAGGTGCAGATAGGAGCTGCATCATGCTAGCTTTTTGTAAATACAGATGAACTGGACAGTAAATGCTGAGGAACAAGAACACAGCAGCCAAAGTAGGGGAAGCTACCAATCTAGAGAACAATGGATCTCTGCACACCAGCAGTTTGCACATCAAAGAAAACCATTCCATGTACCATGAAAAGAAAAGCTGTAAAGAGACCTTTTGAAGAAGTTAGCTATGAAGACATTTGTGACAAATTGATTGAAAACATAAAGGTTGGTCTGGGAGGAAAACCTGTATGGGACAAAAAAACCCAGGAGGCAACTTCACTTCATGCTAACAAAAAAAAAAAATAAAGCTGTATTTTCAAATGCAGGTAAGGTAGGGGCAAATTTTTTCCAAGCCAAAACAAAGAGATGTTTGATAGAGAGACACAATACAGTAACTGAATTCCAAACAAAGGTTAGTATGGCTAATCAAAAAATTTGCGAGCGTGGAAATTATTACATGAAGTCTTCAAACTATTTTTTCCATAAATCTCAGCATATCACAAACATTTTCATATTTCTTTATATAGTTGCATGGGTTACACATAAATTAATATATATTTCTGACGTTAATTACAACAGAGAAAAAGTGGGCCAGTAAGTGTTAGATTGCAAAGACTTGGTTTAAAATCTGAATTTCTCCATGTGCAAAATAGTTAATAGACATCCTAACTCCTGCTGCATTTTCTTCTGCTACAAGCCTTAACACTTACCCTGTTGCATCAATAACATGACTTAATTTCTATTCCCTCTTTCTCAACATGGTCCTAAAAGTCAAGTACATGCCAGTTGCACTTAGAGCTAACTTATTGGCAAAAACAACTTTTGCCATAGGAATATCCATCATTCAGAAGCTGAAATGATCACTACTACCATTAAAATATATTTTAAAATATCATTATTTTTCATAATTCTCTATGGGAAATGAATAGAATAACCTAGAAGGAAAAAAGTGAGCTCCTGATGACTTCAATTAATCACTTAATAATACAGAACTTCCTTAAATATATAAAAATATAGGAACTGATTCCCTGAAATGCTTACTGCCTTAGTTTCTGACTTTGGATTTTCAGGAAATCAACACAGATGGAAATTAGGTCAATGGCTCCAATGCATAACATCCTAAAACTAATATATCCCCCTAGAAGAACCAGGCACTCACTCAGGGTAGGAAGAAGATTTTTCTCTTCTTCACTCACAAACCCTTATATTCCCTGATCCAAATTGAATCTGTTTTTTTTAGAGTTAAAGAAATACATGAGCCTACTGAGGTTTTACTGACCCAGTGGGCTCTAAAAAAATCCCTGATGCTTTCTTGGCACTTGCTATCACTTGTGACCTTTATTTTCTAAGAAGGATTATTATTACTGCCTTGCATTCTACAGTTCCCTACAGGATATCACCAGCCATATGTCAGCCTTGCTCAGGGGGTTCTCATATACAACTCAAACAATTTTACACCTATTTCTAATGTTCACTGAAAATTATGCCCATTTCTTTTTGTATTAATTCCTATTGTTTCAATTGAATGTGGACTTCTAACATGCAGTTAAACACATAGTAACTTATATAAAATACAGAGACCTGCTGGTATCAGTAATTTAAGAACTTAGTTTTCATTAAATCACACACATGAAGCCAGCTATGTGAATCAAGACAGTAGAAGATAATATTTTTAAGACCTTTCTAGCCTTGCAACTAATCATTTGATCATATACAGTTTTGTGTGATGTTCCTATGATAATGCACTTAACCATGAAGCTGTGATCTTCCCTCATACCCACCACTTTGCTCATTAATTCACCTTCACAGTCTATAATACTGTCTCATAAGCCATGACAGAGACTCATATTTTTTATATTTATTTCAGTAATCTTCACTCCCATGATGTGGAAAATTTTCACTCCTGAGTTTTTAAGTTTTGGTACCATGTAATTTTGCAGCGTTGGAAATATGAAGGGTTGTGGGTAAAAAAAAAAGAAGAAAGAAAAGAGATGTATATATGAAAGAGAAACAATTTATCCATTCAAATGGTTTGGATCTCAAATTCTAAAACATCTATATGCAGACCAAGAAGATAAACAAAAGTCATACAATTACTTTGCTACTTAATTATGTTACATTCCAAGATGATGCCTGTTATCATCTCTAGGTTGAATCACTTGGCTATCTTTTTAATGGTTTGGGTTTTTCTATTTTTTTAAACTGCGGTGAGGGAATTGTGAATTAAAGAATTTGGGCATTATTAAGAAAGTAATAGTAAAAGTTCTAAACAAATATCTGTACATTCAGTAGCTTTAGCAGCACTGATCCTTTTCCTAAGCAATGTTATTTATTTTATGGCCAAAAAAAACCCCCAAACAAACAAAAAAAGAAAAAACCGAAACAAACTTCAGAGAAGTCTTCCATAACAAAGTGTCATGTTCTTCCACAGGGAATTTAGGCTATAGTAGACTCAAAGTGCAATGTGAAAACTACCTGGGATGGCAACAGGAAGAGTGAAGAGGAAGTGTCACTTGAGTCCCAAAGTTATTGTCACAACACAGGCAATGTAGTGCACAGTGTGGTCCAGGCAATCCAGTCCACACCTCGAATCAGAAGCAGAGCTGGCCACAAACTTCATGTGCCTTAGGGAACCCACAGTACCTACAGATTTATGCTAAATATTCTAGGCACTGTAGGAAATGAGAAACATGATTCTTGTGTGTTTCAGCTGGAACTGTGCTCAAATTTTCGTTTGCGAAAATGTCCTCTTTGACTACACTAAAAATACAATATGAAGAAAATAAGATGGATGAAAAATACTGATGTTCATAAAATTCGCCACACTCTAATTATTTTCTTCCAAGATAATTAATTTCAGTATTTACAAGACATCCTATAATCCAACATACTTTTACATATTGACAGGCATTTGTGTTGTCTTTTAAATACAACTATTATAGCCCAATATTTAATTTTAAATTATATGAAGTTAAAAATTGAAATACCCTGGAACATCTCAGAGTTCCTCTGTTTTCACATCTCATTATAATTCCAATTATAACAATCCAAGTTTTCTAGAGATTTTAAAACCATATTGAGAGACATGGATTCAGCAGCAAATGACATCTTTAAAAAGGATAAAGACCCATGGGAAAAGTTTTAACCATAAATATAGGATGTGTTGTGGGCCAGGATAAAGTTTTACTGTTCTTGAATGTTACTAAGAGTTCAAGAGAATATAATCCCACGATCACATCAGTGAAATGTGCCAGCAGAAGCAGTGAGCCAGCCTCCAAGTAGAAAGCAGATTCACCTTTCTGCAGATGAACAGTGAGAAGCAGGTGTCATCAGCTACTGGCTGCAAGAATTTATATTATCCTCCAAAATACCTTCACCTGCTGATGGCAGCTCAGCTCCTTGCGGACTGAGCACTTTCAGCCAGTTCTTCACATCCTGGAATAACAACTGGAATGATTCCTCTTTAAATGTCACATAAGGTGACACAAAAGTGTTTAAAATATTTTAAAATATATTTGCTTTAGCTTTTTGCTTTTGACATTTGGACTTCTATGCTTTTTGCTATTTTTGCCCTCCCCCTTTGGTCACACAGTAATTAGTTTCTTCCTGTTTCTAAGTATGAGAAGTTAAAGAGTACCAGTAACCACTAATACTGAAGTTTTTAACATTTCTCACCTAAGAATAGAAACTGTTACTAAAATAGCTGTTGCTTTGAAATTTAGCCAGTTAGAAAACCTTATGCAGGAAAGACTATTTTCCAGGAAGCTGAGGATATATGAATTTATGGTTCCGAGGCTACCATTTCACAGATTTTTCAAGCATCAGTCTTTAAGCATAGTACATTCATGGCCAGTCTGATCCTTTGGAGCACATTAAAGCCTAAATATTAACAATATTTTTCATACTTTATAGCAGAGGATTTTGAAGACTATACAATCTGGATTACAAAGTTTCAAAGTATTGAGCCATTATTTTCAATTGCTGTTGAGTACATAAAGCCTGCAGACTTCAAGCATTATATCTGCTTTTCTGACAGTGCTTCTCATCC
Source organism: Rhabdornis inornatus (assembly GCA_013397075.1). Classification (NCBI taxonomy): domain Eukaryota; kingdom Metazoa; phylum Chordata; class Aves; order Passeriformes; family Rhabdornithidae; genus Rhabdornis; species Rhabdornis inornatus. Next base: position 3,709,165 of record VWZS01001621.1, on the reverse strand, counting down.
TTTTCCTGGGGAAAAGCACGAAATTCTGCTGATGCAGATCACAAACTGTGAGAGGACAAACTTCAGCAGGTCCAATTCATTACCTAATGTGAGCATGAAATTTTTTTTGAAAATAAGTTTTTGAAAATAAATGCTATTGATATGTCACTTGTTGATGGATTATAACAGCCATTATTTGGAATGTTTGCCTTCTCTTCCCCGAAAAAAGGTTAGTTGTCTAGACTTTGAGATGCATTCTGGAATTTGACCCATAATAACACAATTACTAAGGCACCTCTATTTATCCCCTAAGTGATGGAAGGTATAGCTCAGCCTAAGGGCTTTCTGAGATATATTTGAAAATATTTGCTCCATTGTAAGCAAATTGTAGATGGGCCAAGTCTTTCAGAAAGGAGATTAGTTTTACATAAGCCCATTGCTGTTCAAAAGATAGATATTCAAAAGATAGAAGATATTAAAAAAACATTCAGGTTTATCACCTTGCAATTCCTCAAGTTACACCAGCTGAAGAAGATAGTTACTTTTTGCTGTTAAGACTTTAATAAAGGAGTTGTTGCTAAAGTACATATAATGTACCTGAATTTGTTTTGCATTAAAGTCCGCCACAAATTCCAATTTCTGTGTCCATCAAAATAAAATATGTTTAAACACAGACATTATTTAAAGCTAAGCCACCCATGAAAAAAAAGGCAATAACAAAACAAGTGTATTTAGTGCACAGTATTTTAAATACTATGAATATTGAGCTTTGTTTTTTCTAGATCATGTGAAGCTACACCTGCGTAATCATCATATGATAAATGATATGATTGTTAAATGTAATGATTGTTTGGTAATTGAATATAATTATTGTTTAATCATAATAAGAATCATGAGAAACAATGTAATCATAACAAGAATCATGAAAAAGGATATTTGGGGTAGCCTAATGAAAATTACAAGAATTCATGCTTGGATAAGATCAATGTATACAGTAGAAAAATATGGGTTTAATAATTAATATATAGTTATATAACAAAAAGGGTATAAAAGCATGTCCATCTGGGATCCATGTCAGAGTCAGATTTGGGTCTGCAGCCCTGATTCCCAGAGCTCTTCAATAAAAGCCCCTGTAAATAATCATTCTGTGATTATGTGTTTCAACACTAACAGCCCCTGGAGCCCTCCAGCTACCACAACCTCACCGTGCAAACCCAATACACAAGCCTGAGAATTTCCAAGTTTATCCAGAAGGTAACAGTATGGGTAATTAGATAATATAAATACCATATATGCCTTTTGTACTTCATCAGGGATTATAAAAACCTATGCGTTTCAAGCAGAGGTTTGTGGAATGTTAATTTTAATCCACACACAACAGTTCTCTTCTGCAGTGCAAAAAAAGCAATCCCAGAATGTATTTTAAAAAAATATTTCTGTAAATATAAGACTGACAGTGATACTACATATACCCAGACAAATGATTTGAGTAATTTTATATAGTAGCCAAAAAAGTTCTTGGTATGACTACTCAGCAAATATTATTTTAAAAAAACAAACAACCAAAAACGAAAAAACAAACCCCCACACACACAAAAAATCCACACCACAACAGAAAAATCAAAACCAACCAGCCAAAAATACCCATCAAACAATAAAAACCTGGAGCTCTAAGACGTATAAAATAAATGAGCAGAATTCCACCCTGCAGGTGGTAAACAGATTGGAGATAGGAATTCTCACAGACAAGTGGCAGTAATAGAAGAAATACCTACAGTGTTATGTTAGTTTTAGCTCTTTTTTTCCTACAGGGAAGAGAACAAAGGACTAAATATCAGTTCAGACAGGCCTACAACCATGACTCTTTCACATTTATTTTCTGTCTTTTTAAAATTTACCTTTAAATGAATATCAGCTAAGGAAAATGAATTCCAATTTAGTTCATCACCATAATCTGTGCAATTGTATTGCAACAACACACCAAAAACTTTCTTAAAACACCTCTCAGCAGTCTCCAAAACATGACAGTCATCACTGGCCATTAATTTCTATTAGTGCTATTAGAAAAGATGGCAATGTTCTACTATAAGGCATATTAAAAATTGCTTTTCAGTAAAATGATTTTTTATACATTTGAAAACAGTAAAAAAAATTCTTTATTATTCTTTAGAAGAAAACATTTTTTCTTTGATTTATACAGATTGTCTTTCTTTGGGGGGGAAGAAGATAATTGAAAAAAATCCTGATATTCTTATAATATCATTATTTCTAATTTTGTTAGGATTAGAATATTTTTTTATCTTGAAAGCTTTTTTTAAGATCTGGATGGTTATGGAATGCAAAACACAAAATAATTCTCAATAGCGTACTTGTGTGCAGAATAAAGTCTCAAAAAATGCTAATACAAGGGAAAAAAGAAAAATCAAAACTGACTCTTAACCTCCAAAAGTTTTCAAAATCTATTAAAGTATATGAAAAATGAAAATGTAACATTCCCATTCCAGTATTGGTAGCCATCAGAATTCCCTTTTCACAACCATGACTGCACAAAAAAAGGCAACAAAGTGAAAAACCAGATTGAAAAATGTTCTATATCTTAAATTTCTCTCATGATTTGGTATTCCTCTGTACAAATACAAAATACAGGACTGTGCTCCCATCAACAAACACTAATGCTCTAATAAAAAGATCCATGTTTATTGCACCCCAAATCCCTTGGGCTGCATGCAGACCTCTCTGACTGTTAATGATTAATGCTTAGATCTACTTTATACATTAAGCACAAACAAACGACTACAAGACTGACACAGATGAGTCACAATAAATTCATTCCCTATAATTTGTGTCTGCTATCAGTGGAGAACCTACAGTTACAAACTTAAAAGTCATTTTGAAATCTGTCACAGACATTGATCACCAATCATCCATTTATACACTTTTTTTGTTAATAAAACCTTGTGTGAATATAGGAAATGTTATAAATGAACAGGCAAGAACAAAGTTGGGATAGAAGGTAATAGCAGGCCTTAATAGACACACAATATTGAATGAAAGAATGGAAGGAAAGTAATTTTTAATTTACCTGTCTTTAGTAATTCATGGCACTGTTAATTGTTCTTCATGTCAAAATGTTGTTTATCTATTTTCTCAAGAGGTACGCTGTGTCTTAGGATATGTCCGTATTAATCTCCATTGTACATTCCTTTATTTTCTGGCAACCTGTGCATGTTGAGGGGGACAAAAACCAAACATTTCATGGTGTGGTGTGTCTCATACTGACAGAGCATGATATCATGTGCTTTAGAATGAACATAAATCTTGTGAATAATTATGAAACAGAAACACCTCAAGTACAAGCAGTTGAAATTTCTTAGGCAGACCACCTAAAATATAGAGTCTATAAACAAAGAAAATGAAAGAGTTCATCTGGTTTTGACTAGGAGTTATATTCTGTTCTGATTCTCTTAATCAACAATAATTTTAATAATATTCTGGAACCTGTTCTTGAGACACCACAAAGTAGAACAGTCTATGCTACAGTCATTATCCCATTTACCAGACAAATATTTGTCAGTGCACACCAGAATTCAATGACAAAGAAAAATCATTATCCTTTTTTGAACTGCATACATTGAAATGCAGCTAGTTATTTTATTGTGGGTTGGGTTTCTCCAATGCTTATGGCATTTTATGGCACTTGGCAGGATCTGTACATTCAAGGCCAAATGTCCAATGCTAGGGAGCACCTGGGAACTTGGGAATTCTTTGTGCACAAACAGCCCGTGACAGTAGAGCTACTTCCTGACAGGAACTAAATGCAGATATCTTCACCATGACATACATAAATCTTCCCTACTAACTGCAGATCTGAGATCTGAACAGTACTTTTTTTTTTTTATTATTTTTATCCCCTAGGACAAGCTTTTCATCATTCTGACTCCACTGCAGTTTTATTTATGTGTAACAGTCATTAATGGTTACTTATATATTTTATAATTTTGGAGCTACTTTATAGTAGCTATTGTAACTACTACTTTATAGCAGTAGTTACTCTGCTGAGGAAAATAAAATTCTAAGGCAGGTGTGTACTACGTTAATTTTGCACAATGTAGCTATTCAAATACCTGGAAATGTAATTTCTCCTTTGAAGTAAAAAACATCTGGTAGTAAATAGGGTGATCTCTAATTAATCAGCAGATCACAGACATATCTGACAAGTTCATGCCAAACATCAAATACTTCCACAGAAAATATTAAATCACTTGAATACCAGAGGACTCATTTCTTCTGTGTTCAGAGGCAATGAATGAAGGAAAACTCAGAGACAAAAATACAGTAGCATTCCTTAATTTGAGATATTGTAATATTTGCAGCTTCTCTTATGTATCATACAAGCTGTATGTATAAAATACTTCTGAATTACTAAAATGGATGTATGTAGTTAATAGGCAGTGTGGAAATGAAATAAATGTTTTGAACACTTCTATCTTGTTTTCTCCTAAGAGTGACTTTCTACCCTAAAGACACATTATCAATTGTCTTTCTTAGCTCATTGTGATCCAGTGGGTTTATTAATTAACTGTAAATTGTCTCTGCTGACTGCTTTCTATGAGGAAGATTAGCTTCAGTACCTAGAAAAGCAAAATCATTATTTAAAAATTAACTAGACGGGTCTAATAGTCTCTTATCATAAGAAAGAATTTCTATTTGGGCACAGATGTTAAAATCATATTCTTTTTCATATTTATGAAATATAAAAATAGAAATGGAAACATACTGAATTTTATACAAAAAATTATAATAGTACAATGTATAGGAAATAGAATACAAAAGTTAAGAAGTGTTGTTCTTTAAAGCAGGAAAAAAATGCTTTATACATACACCTACACCACTGATATATTATTCATCTTCCATAATAAATGAGGATAATCAGGAGATAAAAATAGACATAAGAGAGAAAAACCCATCAGACACATTCACAGTCACAGATTATACCACAGCTTAATTTACTATTATATAAGGGAAAACTAAAAAAATCACAGCTGTTCTGAAACTTAATCACTGGTATAATTTGAAAAGTTCATTGTAGAAAGTGATTTTTCTCCTGTGCTGCATGATGATCAGAATTTGGCCTAATTGTACCAATAAAACTATGAGAACCACTCTATCAAAAAAACAGAAGGTACACAACGTCTTACAAATTACTAGATTTTAAATTATCTTCAAATATTTTGCCTGCCATCAGTAGTTTATCCTTCCCAAGGATGACATGAACTACCTTTGGCAACAGTAGATGAAGGGATCAGCTGACCTTCCAGTGTGCAAACTAGATCACTTTTCTTCTTTGTACGGAAGCAGTGAAAATTATTCTATAATTACAGGTGCAGCAACCACCTCATAGTAAACTGTTAAGGTAATTCTTCAATAATTTTTTTCTTAATCTGTTTTGTGTTTTTTAACATATCAAAGAATCAATTAGCACCTAATCTTAATTCAACTTTACCAGTAGCTAGCTGAGGTATTTCAACAACCACAGAGTTTGTATGTGTAAACAACAGACAGAGCTATTTATAAAATGCATGTAACAATTATAACAAAATATATTTTAAAAATATTTTTAAAAAAGACTGGATGTGGCACTTGGTGCCATGGTCTAGTTGAGGTGTTAGGGCGTGGGTTGGACTTGATGATCTTGGAGATCTCTTCCAACCTAGCTATTCTGTGATTATATACCTTATATTTTTATGTGTAAACAATAGAGCTATTTATAAAATGAATATAACAAAGATAACAAGCTTATACAGATGTTTTCATAATAAAAGTAATAACAGCACTAATCGATAATCCTTCTCTTGTTAAACAAGTATGATATTATAATTGCCACAGAGAAACTGCCTGGAGTATAAATACAATTACACGTTATGATTATTTACTGAACAATTTTCATTCTGTGTTTTGGAATCACTGGGAATCCTTGAGGTTGGAAGGGATCTATGAAGACCATCTAATCCAAGGTTTAAAAGGTATGTAACGTTTTGAGGATGTGCTAAATTAAGCATTGATTTATTTGTTTCTCATCCTGCCTCTAACATCACAGAATCATATTTCCTGATCATGTTTCTACCATACAATGGCCACTGAGGAAAAGACTGATCTTTCATCTACTAGTAGCAGAGTATTTTGTTGTTAAAACATTTTACTATATTTCAGCAATCTGCTAGTGCTTCAAAACTTTAAATTATTTTTGACTTTTTAATTTCAAATTCTGATTAGGTTTTGCTTTCTGACAGTTTGTCAGTGTACGTATCACTGCATTCCATTTTCTCTTTTAAAAACACTATTTCTCAGTCTGATGTGATTTCTCTTATTTCATAGCAAAGATTATATGGTTATGACAGGACAAATTCTCTCATCTCGCACCATATTGTATTTAAATAAAGCCTTTACTTTTGTAGTCCTCCTTGTCCCTCACAGAAATTGTAAGATCAAATTATTTCACATTACAAATGTGGAAATCAGAAAAATCCACGGTACCACTGTTCTCCGATGAGTGATGACTAAGACTGAATTATTTGGATTCTCTTCCCATTGCAGAATGCTATGAAAAAGAAAAATGCATTCTGTAGCTTATATAGTTACCTAGAATTTCCTAAAGGATGAAAACTTTCAGTACCTCACTCATTCAGTGCTATTATCTTGTTTTGTGATTGTTCCATGCTGAAAAGAATCTGACTCCCAAACAGATTAAGTCAACATACCACCTTGTAGAAGTTTTGGTTGGATTTATACTTGAGATTTTATGGAAGTCACTCAATTGTTCCTACTAAGACAATAAATCACAATTTCTTGGCATAGTCTGAACATGGCATAAAATGTGCACGTCCATTTCTCTTACTTATCACCTAGGGAAAATAAATTAAAATGTTTTTGATACTTTGATTCTGAGAGAGACTTCTGGGACACTCAGTGAAGTTAGTTGACTCAGAACTCAACTATAATGTTTTAAAAAAGGATTAGTGGTTTCTTTCTTGAGCAACATTCATGTATCACACAGATTAATTCCTTGCATGCATGAACCACCATACAGCTTTTGGAGATGTAGTTTCCAGCCATGTAAAATTGATTAAAGACAGGTTAATAAACCATTTCTTTACCACTACCTAGGGAATAAACCACGCTTTTGGCTCTTTTCATAAAGATATTTTCTTATTCTGTCATTGCTTTAGACTGTCGGATTTCTTTTGACAGGGTATTTCTCCCAATGATAATTTCATTTCCCTCCTCTATAAAAGCTTCTCTACTTCTCCATTCCTAACAAAATAAAAAGTGTGGGCAACACAACAGAAAACTTTCACTGCCATGAACCACCTTTTTCAACCCATTCCCTAGTGTCTGGCTTTGGAGTCAGCACAGTCACCTGTGCAGAATTAATACTACACAAAGCACATGGCCAGCAAATCAGAATAGAAAAGTTTTATACCCATCTCACACAGGTATGGAGGATTACATATGCTTCAAAACAGAGTGAAAATAGCTATACTTAATTATGGGGATATTCAGTCACAGCCCAGGATGCATTTGTGTCCAAAAGATAACAGGAGGAGAGCCTCCCCCTCATCCTTGCAGAGGAAGCTGCATGGTTCAAAAAAAACCATGAAGGATCACCATCAGCTGATTCCAAGTGCCCTCTCCCAGGCACAAAAGGTTTCCTGAGAGGGAAGTCTTCTCACATCCTGTTCCAATGTGTCCCTTCAACTCCTAAATCTAACAGAAACAGCTTGAGGTGTGACAGGCTAGAGATAGACTGGGAAATGAGGCTGAGCAGTGGAAGTTTTTACTGGTTGTAAAGCTTTTAAATTATGTCTTATGTATACAGTTTGCATGAAATGTCAGTGTAAATACTACCAATATTTTAAGCCTCTGGGTAAACATTCCTAACTTTAACACTGCATTATATTGATATAAGTAATTTTTAGCTAATTTAAACTAAATCAAGATATGACACATTCTGGAACATTGATGTCTACACTGGGGCTTACACTGAAAGAACTGAATCTAGGAGTCATTACAGGGTTTCAGCATAAGTTATATCTGGACTTAAGTCATCTCATATACTCTGTGAAAGGTGCTATTCAGTTAGGAAAGTCAATAGAGAATTTCCTTACCACAAATAGGAAAACCAACTTCTGGACACAGGGAATAACCATATCATAATTAGTATTCATGTCTGCAGATACTGCAACTATTTTCCACACCATGATTGCCAAACTTCCATGATTTAATTTATCAAGACAGGACGGTATTTAGCTTTAATCAGAAAAGTAAAGTTGCCTAAACAAGCAAATTTTATATTTACTTTGCGTAAAATAAAAAAAGCTTCATATTTATACATCAGCAATCGAAAAATATAAATCACAGAATTTATTTGTATACGCCTAGAATTTATAGACATCTAAAAACCTTAGTCCATACCTAATTAAGGTCAAAAATGGACGATCTTATTCTCATAAATATATGGATATAGATAATTGCTATATAAATAAGTAACATCTTACAAACAGATTAGCCTGAGTTTATGGAATTGGTATTATATTTTGCAAACACCTTGGAAACAGATTTTGAGCCTCATAGTAGCATGATACTGTAAAAAGTATCTTATCTCTTCCTTACTGTTTGCTCAGAATTAAAGACAAGCTGATACTTACAAGTATCAAGCTGATACATACTGCAATTTATGAATGTAAGACAGATTCTTATTTCTGAGAAAGTCAAAATGAACCTTTCCGTCATTATTACTTAAACATGACTGAAATGAAAAATGAAACAAGCAAGCAAGCAAATAGAAAAACACCTGAAAACCTATAACCTAAACTTTTACAGAAATACTTATTTCTTATTGTGCTTTCCAGGTTTACAGATTTAGTTATTGATATTTTCTGGTAAAATTAATCCATATATACTAGAAATAGCATAGATCAAGCAAACATCAGTCTAAACCTCAATTTTCTCAAAAACCTTTGATGCAAACAAAGGTTTCTAACTGGATAGAGCCACCACATCTTATCTTCTGTAAGATCCTTTCACAGGCAGCATTATACAAAGAGTTGCCATGGGGTTCTGTTTATGTTCAGTATAATTTGATTTATTTCATTATATGTAGTTCAGAACGCTATATCACTTATTGCAAATACTGCCTTAGGTAATTTCATCCTCCAGAGATTAATTTCAATTTAATTTTTTCCCATCATAAAATAACAGCAAACACTTTTGGTGAAAGAACTAAGTTGGGTTTTCAAAGTAGTATTTATCTATTTCAACAATAAGGCATACCTGTAGGTACATACTAAGGTAAACAGAAGACAAAAGTTTGGCTTTTTTCCTGAGAACCTACTGATTTGCAATTTCTTCCATCTGCCCAGATCCATCTATGAACAGAACCTCCCCTCTAAGTCCATGAAAACAAATATATGACCTCCTTTAATAAATTAAAAAGACAAAATAAAAGTTATCAGACCAGTAAAGATAAAACAAAAATTAGCACACAAACCATAGCTTCTACTACAATAGTTTCATAAAGGAGAGATGAAAGCTTCTATCACTCCTCTGTCCATGGTTTTCCCCATGTGCCAATTACTGTTTCAATAGCTTGCAACCTGTTAATCACAAGTTATGATGTATTATTATGGCACAGATGAACTGAGGTGTGCTGGTTTTGGCTGGGATAGAGTTAATTCTTTTCGTATTATCTCTAAGGGGTTAGGTTTGGATTTGTGTTGGAAAGTTTTGACAACACAGGGATGTTTTTATTACTGCTGAGCAGTAACAGTAGAGTCAAGGGCTTTTCTGCTCCTTATCCCACACCAGTGAGGAGTTGTACACAAGAAGCAGAGAGGGGACACAGCCAGGACAGCTGACCCCAAGTGATCGAAGGCACATTCCACAACATAAGGCATCATGCTCAGTATATTAGGGTAGAAAGAAGGGGCTGGGTGGGGAACAAGATCAGAGTGATGACATTTGTCTTCCCAAGTAAGCTTTATGCATTTAGAACCCTGGGAAGTGGTGAACGAATTCCTTGTTTTGTGGTTTACTTGCATGCATGATTTTTGCCTTATCTATTAAACTATCTTTCTGCCAACCCACAAGTTTTGTTGCTGTTGGGATTCTTTTCCCACCCCACTGCAGCAGGGTAGGTGAGGCAGGGTGTGAGAGCACCATGGTACTTGGCTGCTGGCTGGGGTTAAACCACACAAAGAGAATTACACATAACTGCCCTTGGGAAAATGAACCTGAGAGAAGATCAGCACACGCCGCATCGATCGCTGCAGCAATCAGCAGAAAATGAACACACATTGACCAATGAGTGGAATAATGGCTTTGTTGACAATCTCACTGAAGTTCAACCTCTGCAACTAAGTGGATAGAGAGATAAAAAGACAGACATGATAAAAATAATCTATCATCCCTGTTTGCTGTTTTATATGATCATCTCCCATTAGTCACATACATGTCCAAATGGCCACGGATCAAGGATTATGTCACTTTTGATCACAGGAGTTTCTTTGCCCTTCTGCCCACAGATAATATGAAAATATTCCACTCAAAAGAAAAGTATTTCTACTTTGTAAAAAGTTAAGACAGCTTATTGTAATGATTCATATTATTCACTCCTCTTTACCTCTTAATTAAATTCAGAAGTCAGCAAATCCACAGTGGACTTATGGTCCCAATCTATACTTGCAAATATTGTAAGGTCCCATGAGTATTATATAACTGCTGATACACCAGTTGCACATGACTTTCCTAAATGCATACATTGCATAAGAAGGACAACAAAAGAAAAATAAATCACTATCTGAGATGCACGCAAAGATGCAAACCAAGAAAGTATTACATATCCATGCAGAGGCTAGATGGAAAAAGAGACAAAAATTACATTTTTCGTGCTTAAGTAAACTTGAATGAACCTTAAAGTTAACCTTGGTAGGACATTATAAATGTTATGTACTGTATTAAAACATAACAATTTTGAAAGATTATAAAAGCAGCCAATTTTATTATTTTTTAAAATCCATAACAAACAATCAATAATGCAGTGGTATGATCTTTAAATCACTGCAGTACTGAAAAAACAAGTCTGGAGATGTGTTTACAACAGTGGAAAGCAATATAGTCCCATAGAGGGATTAAAAATTTAACTATACATTGCTTCTTTGCATAGAGTGCATTAATCAGGCATGTAGGTGTCAGAGATATTTGGCATTGAAGTGGCTGGACTATGCAGTCTAGATATCCAGCATTATCATTTGATGCCAGGAAATAAAATTATTCCATCCTCTTTGTTCAGACTTTTTAGGAATTTAAGTAGATTCAGCTGGAAAACAATAACTTCCTTTTGTGATAATTGCTATAATTTCTGGTCTGAACATAGCAAAAGCCAATGTCTCAGGAAAATAAAGAGGAAAAGAAGAAAGATCAAAGATTTTTAGACAATTTACTAGCACAGACATACCTATATGTACAAATAATATAAAACATATACATATATGTACACATACCTATGTGTATATATATACACATATATATGATTATATTTGATTATAGATTAATAAATACTAAAGTTACTCAAAAGCAGTGGGAGAAATGCTCCCAAGAACTGCAGATCTGGGAATTTTCAGAAAAAAATTGTAAGATAAAAGTAATCCAAGATGCAGATATGTGTGAAATGTAATACAAGGCAATGTAGTTCAACTGAAGGCATATTATCCATCCCTACCTTGACAAATACTTTAAACAAGAAAATAGCTGGGGTTTTTTCATGCTCATAAAGTTTGATAGTTTTATCTGTGTTTATTCAAGTATCTGAAAATGGAGAAAAGAAATTGGATGACATTTACTGGTATATCCAAGGTCCTTCATTCACTGAGTAAAAAGGATTTACATTAAACGGTGCAATCGTATAAACTGTTTATAGAAGAACAAAGGTGCAAAGTTTAATGCTACTAGAAGTTACTGGACAACCAAGTAAACATGACCATAATGAATTAGCTGGTATTGTTCCACTTTTAATGCAACTGTACAAAACCTAATCTGGACTTCAGTAGATCACAATGCATGTGCAAGGAATATTAATTCAAGCTGTAGAAGATAACAGGATCATCATCGAAAGAACAGAATCCAATCTTATAAGAGGAATTGGAAAATGCTTAGTTCATTCACTCTTGAAAAATGAAGGTTAAGAGAAGATACAATTACAGTCTATAAATGTATTGGCTTGTTAAAATTAGAAAGATGCAGAGAACTTTTAATGTAAAGGGCAGCGTCATAAAATCAAATGTGCATACCCTAATGCACTTCTTAATAAAAACAGAAGAAGACTTCTGGACATTAAGATGATGCATTTTCTGTAATAGACTTACACTCTCAGAAGTGAGGACAACTGTCCTTTCAGATATACAGTAAACTAAATTCAGGCAATTTTGTTTATTAAGATAGGCTGAATTGATTTTAAGAAAGGAACTATATGATCTGGTGGTCTTGTAGAAGAGAGACCCAGTGTCAGTAAGGTGTATTACAACAACAAAATCAGTTTTAATTGGTTTTAGTCTCTGGTCAGCACAGGAATTATCTTGACCATATTCACATACTTGTTCTCCATAAGTAATTTCCAAAAATATGCATTTCTTCAGTTTGAAAATCAGTCAGTGACATAAGCCACTTAGCATATTCTATTATGATGCCCACGATTATCCTTAAAATACATTATTTGCTTTGAAAATAAAAAAAATATTTACGACACTTACCTTTCAGAAGAAAAACAATGGTACTTTAGGCATATATAAAACACAAAAGGTCTCAAAACCAGCCAGAAATCCATGCAAAAAACTGAGTTCTACAATTATTCCTACTTCTGTGACTGTTTACTTTAGTAGCTCCTACCATTAATCGTTTCTCATCACCCCAGCTTTACTGACGGATTTGTTATGGGTGGATACAATGATATGCACATTGAGTAGGTGTTGCAATATTCCAGACATTTTCTTTTACTGATTACACAACAAACAGTGGAAGTTGAACACAGAAACAAATCCTTACTAGAATTTGTTTACTGAGGCTTTGTTTTCTCCTCTTTTTTTCTTATAAATGTGTCAAAATAGTGGTGCAGCTGAACTGTATGGGCAACTCCAAAACAAAGTAAAAATGACACCAAGATTAGCATTCTCCAGAACAGCAAATTGATTGCGGGGAGAAACAGAATGGAATTGGAAACCTTTTCAGATCTGCAGTCAAAACTTGCTGAGCGCTAGATATAGACAAGCCACCATATCAACATTCAATTACTGATTTATCCAGCTAAATATTTCTCCTCAGATAAAATTGCAAGGGCCATAATAGTAACTTCTCAGAGACAACATACAAATAGAAATAAAGGTCCTATTTCTCTTCCTCCCATGGAATTATTTTATATTCCATGTCGGGACTTCATCTTATTGATTTTGCAGAAGTAAATACCTAGCCTTGTCTCAATCCAACTCCCAAAGGAAAGAGAACTTTTGATTTGTATAATTGGGCAAAAAATTATCCCAAGTTAAATGAAAACACATATATTAAACTAAATGAGAAATAACTCATTTTTAAACATTAATGAGATGTAACACCAAAGCATAGCAACATTGTCAACCCCTCTATTTCTTATGCCTTGATTTCTTCACCTATATAGGGCCTGTATCTTGGTTAAATGCCACACTGCAAACAGTTGTCTGAAGCAGATTACCCAAAAATACAGTATATTCATTTTCTGAATCTTTATATTGATTGCCGTGGGCAAAGGAGAGGTGATGAAGTGTCTCAAGACTTTTCATGTCATGGAAGACTACAGGAAGATAAGAATGTGAACTAGAATGATAGGAGGGCAGAGTCTGTAGATGTCCAAGGAATGAAGCAGGCTGAGGTCTCAAAAAGTCCTGCTGTGTCAAGGATACCTGAATTAAAGCTTTTTCACTGCCCCAACAAATACTGGAACAACAGTCCCTGGAAACAGCTGGATTATAAAACCACCATCTCAAGTTATTTGACAACAAAAATCCAATAGCAATAAGAAAAATCTATCTTTCCCAGTAAAGAAATTAAAGATAAAAATAACCAGGGTCAGATCTATTGTTTATAATTTATAACCCTGTTTTGGGAAAACTAAGACAACTTATCGATACAATTATTGAAATTCCAATGACAAAATATAATTGCATGATTGTTTTTCCTCCTAAAGATACCAAAACTAGGGAAAATAAAGCGTGTCAGCTTTTTTACCATGCAAATTTCTCATCCATTTTTCTGAAATGTGGTTGCAGGAAATCAGAGTACCGAGACTATCATAAAGAAAGAGTATGTTATAAACACCTTGTAACAGCTAAACCATGAATTTGTTCCATTCCCCTAGTACTGGTTGAAATATTCATTCCCATTAGATGCTTCTACTTAGTTTCTGGAGGACACATTCATGACACAATATTAATATCAGATACCTTTCCTTAATAGGTAGCTCATAGACCTCTTCACTAGCAGAAATATGCTCATTGCTTTGGTGGGGTTTTACTGTGTTAACCTTAAATCAGAAGTTCTCTCCTCTTGCTCTCGGAATTTCTAAAATGACCATGTACCTGCCCTTAACAAGAATTCTCTATGGAGCAAAGTGAATGTCAAACCAACTTTGTATTTTAAACTTACTCTGCCTACCGAGTAGTTCAGAGATATGATAGCAACAGTTTGGAATTAGTTTTTTTATATTGGTGCCTGACACATACAGTGGGACACTGTATGTGTCTAAAACTCTGTATGGTTTTTAACATCTAATTAATAACAAGTTGTTATAGGTATACTATGAAAAATTCAAAAAGAAGGATAGAAATACACTATCAAGAGGAAGCTTAAATTATGATCAACATGGTAAAGAAGGATAAATACTAAACTGATTAGTATGGTAAATGGATGTTACAATTATTATTCTAAGACAATCTCCTAAATTTGTAGAGGAATCCAGCTATAAAATCTAAGTATGTTAAATTGTATATAGTGAGATTTTAACTCTTGTGTATGTATCATATATTGCTGTATGCTGATATGCAATGGACAAACAACTTTGAAACTTAAAAAATATGTGGAGGACTTCTACAAGAGTTGAAGATTTGCACAATAAGAAGGTTTGTGAGAAGAATTTAATATATAGTTTATTCTCCCTTATTGCTCTTTAACATATTCCGCTGGGGGAAAAAAAACAAACAACAAACATGGAAAACAAATTTTTCCACATACTACTGAGAACACTCATCAGTGTTTAGAATTTTAAATTCTCGGCATCAATGCTGGCAATATCACTGAGTCAAATATTATGGCTAGATATCTAAATGCTGAATAACTGCATGACTAAATACATCTGTGTTCATTAAGGCTAAATCAACGATAATCAAAATTCTTGTTTGTGCAGCAAACAAACTGCTACTAGAATTATAGAGAATTTTAGATCTTCACAAGTTCTTCTGTTTTCATACAGCATTATGTGTTATCAGTTCTGTTGCAGGACTTGTTTTGAGAGATCAGATATGATGAGTGGAACTGACTCAGACTGAGACATGAATCTATGTCTGAAATGACAACCACACGCTCTTGCAATATTTTCTTTGTGGATTTTTTTTTTTAATATGAAGTTAATGAGCAGAATTTCAAGTCTAATTACCTAAACCTCAATTACTGATTTTACATTTCTAGAAATACTGCTACAAAACGACACAAAGACAAAAAAGCGTAACAAGTGCTTCTCCAGTGTCACACTGAAAACTTTGGCTACATCTAACCTATTATCTATTTATTGCATATATCCTTATGTATCACAGAATGACTCACAGTGCTAAAATAATAATTTTAAAAATATCTGAATTTCAGGCTGGATTGACAGCCCCGGAGACTTAAATTTTCTCCTCATCCACAGTGGAGAAACAGTGTCAGTAGCTGTACTACTATCTTGTTCTCATCACCACCCACTTGGAAGAGACTATTGTTAAAGGTAAAAGATTTATTAACTTTACATGACAATGCCTACAGCTTTGAGTCATATATGGCCTCTTTTGAAGGGCTGATAAGCACCTGCATTTCAAACTGACTTTCAAAGAAATTAAGGGCAACTTGAATCTATGGCAAGCAAAAAGACAAAGTGCGTGGAAGAGATGCACCCCAGATTCTAGGATCCTAAATTAGCAGTCATCTTGCAAACAAAAATAAATCCTTTGTTTCTTAAATAAGATCACAAGACAAATTCAATCAAGTAGTTCCTGCAACTGTGCTAAAGTCAACACAACATTCAGTTACGCAAATGATCCAGTATCAATCTCTTTATAAAAAAACTGTGGACAAAAATTATTAGAAGAAAAAATATCTTTCCTTTATCTCAAGAACAGGAATTCCATTACAACTAAAATTTCCATAGAGAAAGTGCTGCTGTATTTATCTATTTTAAGATTAAACGTTGATTAATGTAAGTATTTCAAAAGTATACACCTATATAGATGCAAAGATATATGGCATCACTGTTCTGTGAAAAAGTCTTACTAAGATGGCAATTGCTCCTGTGTAAATGTAAAATGATTTAATTATAATCCATATAATCTAAATTGAATAGTTTCTGTTCCAAAGACTCGCATGGTGCTAAGAAGCTTGGTAATTTCAATTAGAAATAATATTCAGTTGTCATGCTTTCTTTCTGAAACACACTATCATAATGAAGTTCTTAGATTGTTTTCCTGTAGGGCATTATTAGTATCACATATCATACAAAAGAAAAGCTTAGAGCAGTCTTAAAGATCTACTTACCTTTTACCATGTTTTTAGACATTCAGTCTCAAATAAAAGAAACATTAATGGAAACACGATAATGCCTTAGCTATATTCATAACAAAAGAACTTGTGATAAAAAGAAGAAGCATGCAATAATTATTAAAAATCAAAAACTGTCAACAGATATATGAATGCCAGCAATCCAGAAGAATGTTCCTACAAAACAAAAATTGAATCTATAACGATTTTCTGGCAAGAGTTGACATTTTTATGACAACCACTGTACATAAACGGGATTCATTTAACGTCAAAGCACTTTAGCAGCCTAAATTCATTGTGCATCATTTATATAAGACTTTAAGCTAGACTTATATGCCTCACAGGAAAAAACATTCATCCTGTAACAATTGTGTCCATATAAACTTATTTTCACATGCCTATAGAAATATGGTTTCATGTATACAAGTTTGTATTACATTGACAGAGAAGTCTGTGAGACCTTGGTCACTCCTGGTGGCTGAGCCCCTGAAGCAGAAGTGAAAAAGACATAAGAATGGAACATTATTAACTCACCAAATACTGCCACGTGCTTGTATTTAAAGTTACACCTTGACTCAGAAAACTTGAGTCAATATTATGTGTTGGTACATAGCTTAGTAAGGTCAAAGAAGATCTGGCAACTCAATGGTGCCTCTTTGGCACCTCCAAATTGTAAGTTGGAAGTGCAAGATCGTTCCTTTTAGATTCCAGATGCCAAGCACAGCTGACTGGCTGCTGTGTGATAGCACTCAAAAGAGTGTCAAGAGGAATGCACAGATTTCCCATGAGCAGCTTTCCACAATCATCTTCTGAGGTCTCTTCCCTAACTACATAAGTGTCATATGTGTTTGGCCAAAAAGTAGTTGATGTGCCTGTGAAAGGACTGGTGGAATGAATATTTATTAGAATAGACCAGTATCCAGAATTAAATCTGGGATTCCTTTCAATGTATTAATGGTATAGAAAGACCCAAGACACCACCAGTGTCCTGCTTTCTTGGGTTCTGAAGAGTGTCCTGGAGGGGCTGTTACTGGTAAAACATTGCAAGGAAGGTATAGGTGAAAAGTGACTACTTGAAAACCCATGAGACTCTTTGTTATCCACAACTGAGAGAGTTATAAGTGTTTTTGGCTTTCCACTTTTTTTTTTTGTAGTGGCGGTGATGGAAGGGGGGCTTTAAGGGCAATGGGGCAAGGGAGAGATATTTTTTAGCAACAGAAGTGCTGATCCTCCAGTGAAGAAATTAAAAAATATAAGAAATTTGACTAATTATGATTAAGAAACCTGCTAGGCAAATGAGACAGAAACACATCAACATGGTTACTTGAGTCAGAGATGTTCAGAACTGCTTTGGGGCACAGGACTAAGAGAATATTCAGGCCCCAGTCCATGATTACACTTCAGAGGAAGGAGCAAGAGCAAAGGAAAGATATGCACACATAGAAAAATGCAAACTTCATCAGAAACATGCTGTTAATCTTTCCTGTCATTTTTGTTGTGACATGGTCTGTTGAATAACTAAAAAACCACAGATGTCTGGGGTCAAAGTGTATGAGGCATTGTTCTATCACAGCCCCAATGTTTGATTCATAAATGATCTGTAGAGGGAAGAGCACCACCTACTGAATCACTAGTAAATAGATTTTAGTTCTCTTCAAAGTTTCATCATCCAAGGGGGTTCAGTTTTTTGCAAAAGCTACTAGTGCACAATTTATTTTGTTCCAAAACACACATGAAATTTGATCTAGTTCAACTCAGGCAATTCAGTTCACAGCATTTTCTTTACACTCTTTTCACTTCCTGTTTGTGTCCCTGTTCTTCCTGCATTCAGTTAACCATTTTTACACGAGTGGAAATTCAGATACAACGGATACTGGTCTAACTTTTATTTGGTTTTAAAAGTTGATATGACTTTATAACCTTCTCAGAAATACACATCTGAGCTGTAAGTCTAGGGGGTGGGCTTGCCCAGCCAAGAGTTTACAACAAAGGTGAAATGCTCTAGACTTACAAACTTCTCAATATATTAAGAGGAAAGACAGGTTGTACTTGAAATATCTCTAGTTGATACTCTGCTTTCACAACCAATCAGCTGAAACAGCTGTGAAATTGGAGCATGAAACAAAGACTTTTTAATTTTTTTTTTTTGGCAGGAAGTCGAGCAATATCACTTGTGTCCTGGTTTCTTCTCTGTATATCCTTGGATCAGTCCTCTGTGAAACTGTTGACCATGCACATTATTAATGCAATGTTTATGAGAAGGATGTTTAGGGACTCATGGAGTCCTGGCAGCTGTTTGTTACAAGCTTAGGGAAAAATATTTCTGGATGTATTCCAAAAGCAGAGCTTAAAGCATTTTTTTTTCCCCCATGCAGACACTTTAAAGCCAACACATTAGAAGGAAGAGCATTACACAGTGACAAGCAGGTCATGGCTGGATGAGAGACTGAACAGTTTTGCATCCTCCTACAAACTCAGTTGTTAATTTCCCAATCATCTCTCTTCTTCAGCCACTTCTTTCTGTTCCTGGTACTGGTTCAAAGTTGAGAGGGATGCTAAGAAATATTGAGGAAGCATTTAATGGATGAGATGGGTAGAGTTAAAAATGAAAGACAAGGAAAAGATCAATCCATTTGGCAACCTTGTCACTGCACCTGTTATAGTCCTCTGGAAATCAGAAGGGAAACATGCAAAATAGAAGTTTCATCCTGGTCAGCCTGACTGCAAACCTCTGTTTATAAATGTATCAACTCATTTCTACTATAACCTGAGTCTATGTCCATGTTACTTTTCCCTGACTCTTCAAGAATCTAAAATGTTTGTGGAATCCTGCCTCTAAAAATTAGGTTAGCTCTTGGGAAAAAAGGTCACCTTTTTATTGGTTAAATGAGTTACAAAATGTACATCTAAAAAAAAATTTTAAATATATGCACATCATCTTTGAAAAAGCAGCATTTCGTATTAAGTGTGTATCAAACTAAAACCACTATTATTAATTTAAAATGCAGTTAAGCAGAGTAATTGCTGAAAAGTCTCAGGAATGAACATCTAGAGACTGAAGAGGAAATTTTAGGCCTCGTTAGTTCAACAGTAACACTAATATTGACTTAATAGACATCAACACCACTTTATGTTTGAGCTGAAGATCAGTTCCTGAAATTAAAAATTAGATCTCTATTTCTCTCTGGAGGGGTTCATTTTTCTGTGACTCCATACTGGTTTTGACCAGTGCATAACATTGACTAGGACTTTTAAAACCATTAACCTGTAAAGCCATGAGTTTACAGGAAGGGGCTGTGACAAACTGCGTAACCTATAGTCAACTGAGACACGAAAGGTAACACTGCAGAGGTAAAATAGAGAAGAAAAGAACTATGAGGCAGCTCAGGACTCAAGAGGAAAAACACTGATGTGATAAAATGCATAAATATCTAAGGGGGGAAACAGCTAGAGTATGGCAATACAGGAAGATCACAGATCATCCCATTCCAAAGAGCAGCAGTAGCTGACCCTGACCCATCCCCAAGTGCCTCATCGAGGGTGATGGAGCATGTCAGTGGTCAGCCTAAGCTTATTGCTAATTCTAATTACTTCCTTCAATTCTCAGTCAACAAATTACTGCTTTTTAATTTAAATGGAGCATATCCTGCTTGCCCTCTCTTTCTGTAGAGCAAAAGCCATCCAGACTGGTCCAGAGTGTGAGACACTATCTTCAATGGACCTTTACCTGTTCTCTTGTCACAAATTGTACCAACCTCTCCATATCGTGCCTCACATGGCAAATGTTTTAATCATCCATAATTCCATCTCAAATTTTTTACAGTAACTGCACTATATTTGATGAAAATTTTAACATAATTTTTGCAGATTAATTAAAGTTGTTGTAGAAGAAATACCTAATGAAACTGATTTTCATTTTGAGCCAATACAAGCTCAATGGTGCAACACTAAACATACAAGAATAATATTGTAAAAATCTAAGACATTTTTCTACTACTACATTGCTTATTTTCTTTTTGGCTTGAATTACTAGAGGTACACTTGGAAAGGAGGAACAATGATGGATGTTTGCTTTTACTCTAAAACATAATTTAATAATATTTTTTAAAGTGTGAGTCTATATTTTTCATGCCGTTCTTCCTTTTCACTGAAACTAATAAAAGACATTATGAAAACTCAAATATGAATCACTTATTTGGACAAAGCACGCATTTAAATGGTCAGTAATTCTCTTCTACTGTCAGAAGACAAAAGCTTACCATTTTTTTTCACATAATACCTTTTAAATTGTGAGAATGTCATCATGCTCTTTAAAGGGCAGGAGAGAAAGGGCTGGGGAGAAGTACATAATTCCAGTGCTATATCCCAGCACTGAAATGGATTGCTGCCAACTGTAAACATACTTAATTCATGTCTTGTTATAAGAGAAGATGAAGGCCAGTTGTTAGATACATTTATGGCACCATACAAACGTTGGCAGCGTTTTATAGTGCTGTCACATTCAGAAAAATGATAACAGAAAATGTGACATTTAATACAATTGCTCCCTTCCTATCTACAGAGAAATATCTCAACCATTTTTAACATTAATTTTCTGATTCTCTGAACTTTGCATAGCAAATATCAGTACTGGAGTGTAAAATCTGTTGCACTAAGCTTCCTCTCCTGAAGTCACCCACACTATTGTGAACTAAGTTGTGAAAATAGTTCTGTGAGCAGAATAGTGGGACGGGGGCTGGAGGGAGCAGTGAACATTAAGAAAGCATGGTCTGATAACTCCAAGTGATGAAACATTAGTACTTCCACAATTCGTAGAACAGAGATAAGAACTACACAATGATTCCTGAATTTGGAATAATTTAAAATTTCAGTCAAAATACATTAAAATATCTAACAGTATTTTACAGAGGTTCTAGCAAAGTATAAACAATGTCATTTCTTTCCTTTCCCCAACTTCAAATTATTTCCTAAATTAACAGTGTGTAGGAATCTGCACAGGAGTTTGACCAATTCTACAAATGACAGAACATCTGTGTAGCTCTTGGTCACCATTTAAAAAGAAAACTGTGCTGGTTTTGGCTAGGGCAGAGTTAATTTTCTTCCAAATGGTTGGTATGGGGCTGTGTTTTGGATTTGTGCTGAAGGGTTGGTAACACAGAGATGTTTTTGTCGTTGCTGAGTGGCACTTGCACAGTTTCAAGGCCTTTTCTGCTTCTCCCCAGCAAGGAGGCTGGGGATGCATAAGAAGTTGGGAGGGGACACAGCTGGGACAGCTGACTCCAGCTGACCACGGGGATATCCCACATCATTTGGTGTCATGCTCAGCATATAAACCTGGGGAAAGAGGAAGGTCCTGGGGGGACATTTGGAGTGATAGTGTTTGTTTTCCTCAGTAACCACTGCATGTGATGGAGCCCTGCCTTTCATGGGTATGGCTGAACACCTGCCCACCAAAACAGTGAATTAATTCCTTGTTTTACTTTGCTTGGGAGGACAGATTCTGCTCTACTTATTAAATTGTCTTTATCTCAACCCACAAGTCTATTCTATTTTACTCTTCTAAATCTCTCCCACATCCCCTTGCCTAGGGCTTGGTTGCCAGCTGGAGCTAAACCACAACCCAAACAAGCAAAAAACCCCAAACAACAACAACAAAAACCCAGCCAAGAAAAACAAACAAGCACAAATGAATTTTCATTGCCTGATGTTAATGACCATTGACCACAACTACTCACTTCTAAATGAATCTGCTATTTAAGGAACGCATATTTTTTGTGCTGGAGCCTTCAGGTTTTATTAAATAGAACAGAAAAATCTGCAGCATCCCTGATTATATGATGTAATGTCACAGAAATCCCAAGTAAAGCATGTATTATAAACTACTTAGTTTACAGACCAACACAGTTCAGGATGATCTGAAAATTCCCTACAGAATTTCTAAATGAAATCGGTGTTTCTTTTTTTCAGCCTATATAAATCATTTGTTATTCATAATTTGGAAACTACAAATCTATTTCCTTTAGCCAGGATCAAACTATTTCCTCTACTTTTGCTCTAAGAACAATAATTATGTTACTATATCTATATATAATGCATAGGCCAGACTATACTCTAATGGACAGCTTCTCTTGAATGGGAAAAAATAAATATTTCATCAGTCAAAGGAAGAGGTAGCCTCTAACTTGCCCCTCTCATGTAATACTGGACAAAAATACTCCATAAGAAAAATTCTGTACTCCATAGGGATTTATTCGGGTTTTTTTCCTCGAGTGATTTAGAGGTACATACTGTATAGAAAGGACATTTCACCATAAAAAAAAAAAAAATCTTAATCTTGACATGAAATTAGTTTATGAAAATTCAATAAAATAATTTGGATTTTTGGCAGATTGGCACTTTTCAGGATCAAATATTCTGCTAAAAAGACTAGAAAACTATTCATGAACGTGAGCAAATGCATTTTTTGAATAATATTACCATGTTTTTGTGAGCAAAAGCAACATGATGCTTTCTCAATAACATAGTAATTTAATTAAATTAGGATTAATTTTAATTTAATGCTTTTAACTTGAGAGTTGCTTGAGTACTTTCTGCAGACCACATAAAAACCGTTTAAGATGAGAGCCTACACAGATTTTCTTGTCTTTCTTCCAAGATAACAGTGAATTAAATTGCAATAAGCAAATCCATACCCCATATGGTCAGAATTGTGCCATTCCTCATACTCTCAGAAATGTTGTGATGGTAAGATACTCCCTTCACTCTGCAATGTGGAGTTTCATCTCAATGCAAACTTGCATCTCACATCAAATGTCTCATTAAGCATATATGATTCATAATTTTGATTACCATTTTAATAATCACCAGCCCTGTATAAATTACTGAGCCAACAGCAGGATAAACCAGCATTTAGCGATACTAAAAAATTTTACTCATTATTTTGAAATCTGTTTCATCATCCTGCTTCTGACTCATCCGTTTATACCATCAGATAGTAATTCTCTTAACATTACCAGACATAAAGATTGCACAAGCTTCATTTTTCATTTGGACCTTCCCCTGTCCTTTCTATGAAATAGGTTTGCATACATTGCATCCTCTCTTCTATTTATGTTCTCCATTCTTTCTGTCCTTCATACTTCTCAAATCTCTTTTTCAGTTTGAATGGAGTGACTTTTCCAGCCTCTTTTAGTAGAGCTCAAATACAGTCCCACTTCAGCATGAGTTCAATATCTTACAACTTCAGGAACCTAGCAGTCTAACTCTGTGCAAAGGTTATTGTCTCTTATGAAAACCTCACTTCATCTCTTGCTTAATAACATGTCAACAAAAAATATCCCTGGGAAAACATAATAAAACATTTTGCATCAAAAAAAATGTTTAGCAGCAACAAAGTGACTTTTCCTTAATAGACAATGTGTAACTAAAATCCATTATTTCATTAATACTGAATGAAAGGGATTTTGTCACTTTCATTAGTTCTATTTTAGCAAATGCAACTCACTGCAAAGCACTTTTGGAAACCTGCTAATCTTGACAAGTTTTCTTTCATATAACTCACTTTAAAATCAATCAAATACCTTGCTAAAAAATCCTCTATTTTTCTCCTTCTTTTTTTAATAGAAGCAGGCAGGTAAAAGGAAAAAAAAAAGAAAAGAAGCCACATACATGATATAAACAACTCAGCAATGAATAATTACTGGTGTCCCAATTAAAAATACTCACTTGGAAGCAAACACTGATAAAAGACTGCAGGATATAAACTGTGCCAAACTATTTATACATTGTATTTGACATGATAGTCACCAGCTTGACTTATGATTTGCAATAGGAAAGAAAAATTTAAAAAAAAGGAAAAATGGAAAGAAGGAAAGGAGCAACTAACACGTTTTTATGAAGGTCAATTATTTTAGCAAGAAGGCACAAACTGATGATCAGAGAGGGATTTTAAAACATTATCAGAAAAGCCAATGGAGAAATGTGGTGGCTAAAAAGTGTTTTCCATGCTCGAAGAAAATGTCAAACCACAAATCCAATGTCTGCCTTAAAGAATATTTCTATCACAGCTTACTTCAGTTTCCCAGTTTGGATAAAGCACAAAGTATTTAGACTTAAGAGATTGAACTACGACTCCGTTTCATTCCAAGGCAAAGCTTCTACTGAGAACAATATTTCTGTCAAGTTTAAATATTCTGAAAGATGTTAATCAAGCTTTCTTCTACTTCAGAGCATTCACAATCTGTTTTTTTACAGGGAGACTACAAACTGTCTTCTGAAGTCTGTCTTGCAAAATGTAAGTACATACCATTGAAATGTTTCAAGATTTGTGTAAGTAGGAAAGAGGCACATTCAGAATCAAAATTGTCAGTTGTTAAAAGTCTTATTTGGTGAGTAGATACTTTAACTTCCAGATTAAATACTCTGCATGGCATGAATGTACTCTTTATCTCATTATGGACCTAAGTTCATGAAAACATTAGAGTTGCTGTGGATGAATCACTTCTGTTCAGTTGTGACATCAATTAAGTTAAGCTGAGTGGGGCAACGGCTTCTTTGCTTGAGGTTAAAGTGGTTGCAAAACATCCATTCAAAATAAAATTGGCAACATTAATGCCATTAGAGACTCCTTTTATTTAGTGCTGCTTTTATTTCAGTCTGTAAAACTAATAAATGCAAAAGAAGAAACTGAAGTACTAATGAAAAACATATGGTACAATATTTGTTTGTGGCAGAAGCAATGCTTAATTAATCTCCTATTACTCACTATTACCAGGATAACAAACTTGTAAAATTACATAGATTTTGACAAAAAAGCATACCCTTAGAAATGAAATAGCATGATAATTAATCTAGATTAAACCTCAGTCTGCAAATAGTCACCTCAGGATTCAATCTTCAGAGTGCAAATAATTTTATAGATATCTGTATTTACAGATACAATTACATGTAAACATGTCATGGTACTTAAGTATGAACCTACTTTTTAATTTAAATCAAAAGAGGTTGAAATCTCGCTTTGGTCAAACAATTGCAAAAAGCCTCTATGGCTGTGTATCTTTCTGTTTTCCACCCTAACAACCTCCTTGCTACAGCTTTCCACCTAACAGCAGAAGTAACAGGCAGGTAACGCTCCTCTGCTGTCAGGGCAGACTGCTGAATGGAAGGATGCAGTGTGTTTTTACTCAAACCCACACAAACTACATTAAACTGCTGCTGAGATTCACTGAAAAATCTGTCCTATGGCCCAAGAGATGAGAGGACAGAGTGGTCAAAAATACGGTTTAAAACAGCAACACCTAACTGAAATCCTTGTTAGTTTGTGCAGCAATCACTTGGCCATCATCCACATGTCTTTATGATCTATTAATAACTTTGGCTGACTATAATAAACCATATAATAACTACATAAAACAAAAAAAATTAAAAATGTATTAGATTACACAATCAAATATATTCTTTACATATTCACTTATTATTTATGCTATCTAAAAACAAGGCATGAAAATTATATAATTTACATGAAACAATTTTAAACAATCGATGATTAAATCATATTATTTAATTTAAAAAATTAATATTAGCTGATAATATTTATAGAAAATTATTTGCACATGATGGAGAGATCCATAGAATAACCTGAGTCAAAAGGATTTCACAAGGACCATCAGGTCCAACCCCTGGCCCTGCACGGGACACCCCAAGAGTCACACCCTGTGCCTGAGAGAATTGCCCAAACACTCCTTCAGCTCTGTCAGGTTTGGTGCTGTGGCCACTTCCTGGGGAGCCTGTCCCAGTGCCCAATCACCCTCTAGGTGGAAAACCTTTTCCTAATATCCAACCTAAACCTGCCCTGACAGAGTTTATCGTGATCAGAGAGAACAGATTAGTGGCTGTCCCTCTGATTTCCCTTGTCAGGAAGTTTCAGGCCACAATGAGGACAGTCTCACTCTCCTTTCCTCCAGGCTGAATGGACCAAGTGATCTCAACCTCCTCATATGTTTTCCCCTCTAAGGCCCTTCACCATCATTCACCAAGTTACCAGCCACTAAAAATTATCTCTGATACATAAGGCAAGAACATCAATTAGTTGACACCTCATCAGTTATTGCTAATGCTACTTTGCATGGCTTTTTCTCTTCAAAACTGTTTTAGAATTATGCAGTATGTTTGATTAATAGTTGAGGATTCAGGCCTGCAAGCAAATGTCATGCAACAAACCCTGCTTTAATTCACACATAATAAAAGTAATATATTAGACATTGTGTGCAGTAAATAAGTTTCATTCTTCAAGGTGACGCATTGTACTTGTCCTAAGGTTTGATATGCAATGATGCAGTTACCAAAGCACATACACATTTTGATTTTCATACCGGTACACTTCAACAAAGTGCTATAATGCCACATGACAGAACGCTGTATTTTAGTCTCACTTAAACACAATGCATTATTAATGCATCATTAATAATATGTATTTTACTACACATTTTAAAAACAGCTAAAAATATAATACCACTCGAGTAAAATCACTACAGTCAATAAGCAAGAATTATTTCCACCAGCTTTAAAAAATATCTATTATCCCATGAAACACAGTGCATAGAGATATAAAATTCAGTACAGTTATTTACCAATGTGACATATATCTTCAGTATATAGAGGAAATTATAATGCACAAGAGAGGTAGCCAGGAGTGAGTTATAAGTCTCTTGATAGACAAAGACTAATGTCACAGAGCTAACACGTATTATAATGATATAAAAATAACAATAGCTCCTATTGCTATGCTGTCTTTTATCTCTGGAGCTCAGAGCGCTTCACAAGCACTAATTGAAACAACAACCCTGCAAGGTGGGTACATTTTGTTGTCTGGGTTCTACAAATTGGAAAATGAAGGCACAAATAATTAAAACAGCTTGCCCCGGGTCACAGGACAAGCCATCAGCTAAACCAGAAATACAACTTTCAAACTGAAGTTCCCACTTTTAATTCTTCTTTAATCCTGTGTGCACAACAGTAGTAAAAAAATAGAACTCCTAACCAAGCATCTACTTCTGTCATTGAAATCAATAGCAATACTGCTGCTTTCATTGCTGGAAGCTCAACTGCCCCATCAAACAATACCAAAGCTATGCTAACATCCTAACATATAAGATGGACAGTCTCCAGCTGGCTCCTGAAATCTCCTAAGAGGAGACTCCACGATGTCCTTTTCCAGTGCTTCAACCTATGCCAGTGCTGTTCCTGATGTTCTCAGGGAACTTCTTGTGCTCCAGTTTGTGTCCCTTGCCTCTGGTTTCTTACTGGGCAGTGCTGAAAAGAGCATGTCTCTGTCTTCTTTACAGTCCCCTTTAATTTATTAATAGACATTACTAAATTTCCCTCCTGAAGTTTATGTTTCCCAGGATAAACAGTCCCAACTCTCCCAGCTTTGGATCATTTAAACTGTTATTTTTTCCTGGGCAAATGGGTGCATGAATAATCTAAAACTCAAAACAGCAGAGGACTAGACCCCAAATACAAAGATAAAAGAATTATGCATATAATGTATTTTAGGAATAATTAAATGCCAAAAAAAATTCCAATTATCTGAATGCAAACTATTTAGACAATATCAAAGTGATCCCCGCTATTTCCACCAGTCATTAGATTATCCAATCTAACTTCCTCCAATATTTTACACAACAGCAGAGCAGCTGTCTGCCACTTATTAAGCAGATTTATTCTGTTTGTAGAATGGAACAGGTTATTATTATTTTATAGCCACTTCGAAAAAATGTCCATAGAAATATTTATTTCAACGGCTTATAATGTTTTACTAATACAAACTTGGTTTGTCTTCTCACAAACACTTTTTCTTCACGTGTTCACTACAAAAGTGATAGACATTCTTGTTAAAAACATTAAAAAGTAGGAATATTTTGAATAAAGTTAAAATGGAAGCCTTGTGAAAATTTTGGTTGAGTCATCCTTTATTTATCCTGAGAAACAAAACTAATTATTCAGACAACCCAGCTTCTGTCTTGAAGCATGTGCTTTAATATGCCAGTAAACATAGGGTACATCGGATTTTTCTTTTCTAAATAAAATATTTTAGAAGTAGTTAAGAGGAAAAACCATCACAAATGTCTTAAAGAAAATGATCATTGTAGCATAAAGGAAATTAGGGAAACAGGGGAGATTATAGCACCTGTGCCTACAGAATATTTTCCTATGGTATAATATTGAGCTACTTCATCCTGATTATTCCAATCAGTTCTGATTATTTCAACTCCTACATGTCAAGCATCAGTAGTGCAGAGTATAATGGGAATAGCACATAGCTAAAAGCAAGAGACAGGACCAAAAAAACCACCGAGCTATTTCTTCTCTACAAGGGAAAGCATTTACTGTACTGGAAAACACAGAAGTGCCTGTAAACAGATATGCCCATTAAATCAGTTAGTCAGCAAGGTCCCTTTCAAAAGAGCAACACGGAAAACATCTTCTCAGGTTTTACTTAACTTTCTGTTCAAAGGATGGATGTTGAGCCTTAGGGATCAGCTGGTGACATGAAAATCTATCTTCCAAATCACTTGGGTGTTTTTCAGTAATGAGTTCCCACTTCCCTATCCCTGAAAGGCATGGCAAATAGAGTCATAGATCAAAGCAGCACATAGCTGAGTGAGTACAGCTATGGAAGCTAAAATGGCAAGGGCTGCTGTGTGGTAATGAAAAGGGCCATCACTAAAGATTTACTCTAGAATTCAAAACTGTCACTTTCAATTTGAAACAAGGGATCCATTAGCTTAGTGCACTTTTTATTGTTATTGATTTGCAATCTTTTACTTTCTTTTAATTTCAAACTGTCATTGAATGCATAACTGTTTTTTACTTCACAGAATAAGCCTTGATGATTTTGCTTTCAAATAATTATTCTCAAACCACGTTTTCTTCCTGCATCAACTTCTTAATGAGTTTCATTAATATAGGTTTCCATTTACCTTAATTATATTTTTGGCAGATTTGCTTTTAGCCATGTCTCACCTTACCACAGCAGTGTTTTGTCACCTCCTCTGGTTAAGCCAGAGTGGCCCTGAACAATTACTTCTACTAAAGTGTTGTGTGTGGACAGGGGCATAAAGTGTGTGGACACTTTTATTCATACCTGATAAAAAAAGCCAAACAACTGCCATTCTCCCATCTAACTTAAGTAAGTGGCAAGGAAATCAGCTATTTTCCTGCTTGGTAAGGAGAAACTATCCAAAATGACACAACAGTGGCTGAGGAATTCTAGAACTGCAAGCCCCAAATATAAAAACTATGACAATAATCTGAAACAAATTTCATACTGAATTATATTTACACAGGATTCTAGGAGACAGTAGTAACTCTGATATTTGGCCCCACCATGTTTCCAACTCCTGTGTATTTCCTGCTTCTACCTGAGGAGTGACAGAAGTTCTTTATTCACCCATGCAGGTGTCTTTCCCCCTTTGCCTAATTTCTTGCTTATTAGGATGCATTGTTCTTGAGCCTGGATGAAGTGATCCTTGAATATCAACCAACCCTCTTGGACCCCTCTTCCCTGAACAACCTGTTCCCATGTGGTTCTTCCAAGAAGATCCCTGAAGAAGCTAAAGTTAGCTCTCCTGAAGCCCATGGTTGCAACCTTACTTGTTTCCCTGCTTCCTCCTCAGCCTACAGTAAAGTCCACAATCTCATGGTCACTACAGCTGAGGCTCCTCCCAACCTTTATAATACTAAATTGTGTTACTTGACTTGTAAATGTATTTTATGATATAGTGATGCATGAATCTTTTTCCTTTAAAGCTAAACTAACAAACCAAACCCAAAAGCGTTTTGCAATACTGCAGCTCTTTCTGTATCATCACAATATGCCTGCAGCACCACCTTTTATTTTGTCATGGCCAAACATCCAAACAGTTAAGCAGAACAGTTTGGTTTTGCTCCCAAAGTTCTCTTGTACTGGGTTTCCATAGCTGAAAGTATTTGGATACAGAAATTCCTGTCAAAAAATGTAAAATACTTCATCTGCAGATAATTTAGTTAATCTGCAAATTCTGAAGTCCATGTACTTCCAATATACAGCTTTTATGTTGATAAGATAGATGTAACCTGAAACCTAAAAAATTATCTTACACCTGGTGCTGATCACAAACAAAAGTTCTAGTTTAGACAGAATTTCTGGATTCCTGACCCTGTGCAACCACAAAAGTTCCCATGCCTGGAATTGTTCAAGGTCAGATTGGATGGGGTTCTGAGCATCATGATCTAGCTGAAGCTGCTCATTACAGCAAGGTTGGACCAGATGACCTTTAAAAGTTCCTTCGAACCCAAACCATTCTAGGATTCTGTGAAACTCACTGACATACATCTTCAGACTTTAAACATTTCACTGTGTTCCTGTCTTTCACCTTATTCAGAAACTCAACTGAAACATGAATATTCAGTTTCACTTTATAATCCACAAAAGAGAGATACTTAAGTAGATATCAAAAAGTGATTTTATAAAATTAATTCTCCCAAAGAAACATATCATTAAATCTTCCCTTCAGAAAAGATAACAGGTATTTTTCTAAAGGCCGTGATTTTATAAAACAAACAAACAAAAAAACACAAACAAAAAAACCCCAAGAAAGTATTAGAGATGTAGCTGGTTTTGTCAAAAAACTAACATTTCTCTGTTGTCATATAACTCTTATTCAATAGTATACTTTTTATTTTCTACTTATAATCAATTTTCAATTTTATTTAGGACTCAGGATGAATGCATTTTTTCAATTTCTCTAGCAGGAAAATAAGCCTGTAAAAATTCTAGCCGATTTTAGATCTTTAAGCCATACCAAACTATCCTCTAATTATGTTTACTTTCTTCGTGCTCTCTCTCACTTCATTGTAATCTGTATTTTTAGATGAGGAACTACATTTGAATATAGATATTTTAATGGCAGCAGATCAAATACAATCAGCTACATAAGTTTTCGTTTTATTTGTTTTCTGGTAACTAGAATAATTAAGGTAGACAATCTTTCATGAAAATATTCCAATTAGTAGTTAAATGAGGACTGCTGAATTTTTGCACAGAGTTTTCTCATATGATTCATTTGATAAATTATTTTTTCTGTCTTTCATTTTCAGCACTTCTTTTTAGCATATCTAAACCCCAAACAAAAGGAATCCTAGATTAAAAACAATCATTAAGAATGCACATTTTATAAATAACTGAGACAATGAGGTGAAATGCATTATACAAAGAATTATTTTACAAAAATATTCATATTACTCTCTGATTTACCAGAAACCATACAAAGGGTGAAAGAAAAAGGTCCTATCTCAAAGCATTTCTGTGGTTTTTTTCAAAGCTGAAAATTGAATTCACTTATGTGAAAAATTACACAGGTGCAACAAAGCAAGCAAGATGCCTAAAAGTTTCCCAAATTAACTTTCTTTCTCTCTCAAGCATTAGTTTTAAATCTCAGACACAGAAAATGCATGGGATCTCACCTAATCAGAAAATTGAAGATTAATCAAATGACAAAACGGGCAAAAATCTCAGGCCTTGATACTTCAGTTCTAATCCAACAGAATTAAAAAAAAATATATGCATATTAACTTAGTAATTTATGCCTCTGGATACTAAGGATGCTCAGGTATCTTTTCCTTTGTATGCCAAAGATATTTTAATGCACATTCCAGAGCATAAGATCTAGTTTTAAGAGATTGTCTATGAAAAATTGAACAGTTCAGCAACTCATATGCACTCACTGCTTAGTAAATATACCCCCAGTGATTCTCTCTAACACTTCCCAGTGCCCAAATTTTCTTCTGAATCTCCTCTCACTTTCTGCCCTTAATACCACAAACAGATTTTCCAGAAATAAATCCTTTGCCAGTTAGCAAACAGTATTCAGGAAATTCCAACATACTCTAGCAAACTAAAAATATTCTTTCAAAACCCTCGGATACCTGGCTAGTCTTGTACTTACACAACATTAAGTTCAGCATGGATTGGAGACTTGGATCCTTCCCCTACAATATGAGAGACTTATGTACCAGAACTTCTGATTCTACAGCCAGGGCAAACCTATGAACCACCTTCAAAGAGATAGACCAGAAACTAAAACTCATACAGACTCGTTAGAGGAGCTTAATTTTATGGAACAGCATAGTTTCTGCCCACTAAAGAATCCCTTTTTGTGCCATAGGCTTTTTACTACACAGATAATCACATTTTCCTAGCAGATGGCCTAAAATGAAATTAAACTTAGACTACTTGTTTTCGATTTGTATTTAACTTTCTTGCTGTTAATAGCCAGAGTTACTGCACATTTCATTTCAACTTGACCCTGTGAAGCAGTTGACACCAGGTGCTTACATTACAGAAAAGATTTTTAGGAAACAAGTCTGCTTTCTACAAAGATTTTACAAATTTCTACATGCCGCCGGTACATAAACAGATTTTATAGTATAGCTATAGT
This sequence comes from Rhabdornis inornatus, assembly GCA_013397075.1. NCBI lineage: Eukaryota > Metazoa > Chordata > Aves > Passeriformes > Rhabdornithidae > Rhabdornis > Rhabdornis inornatus. The sequence goes on along the minus strand of VWZS01001621.1, from coordinate 3,675,845 downwards.
CAACTGCATTATGTTCCCTTTTGGCAAGTAATCTGTTCAGTGTGCACAAGCGTGCCTTTGTGGAGTATATTTGGCCATCATGAATCTGATTTCTACACCTGCAATTATTTGTCATTCCAACTTGCACTAAAATTAATCCATGCAATCTTAGCTGAATTCACAGCTCATAGTGAATTTATAAAAGTTTGTTTATGGGGGAAAAGCTCCTAAACAAGAAATGACATGAAGCTGACAAATGTTCTTTTCACCATTCAATAAATGTGCACTTCAAGGATGTTTTTGCTGCACAGAGGAATAACAGAATACAGATATCCAAAATAGCCATTTTGGCAATTGCTTATGCTTTCTTGTTTCTTATTAAACGAAGAATTCCTACATCAGCAATAAACCAAGAAGTTTACACTTTTTTTGCCTTCCCTTTGTGCCTTCCATCACTGGAAGAGAAATTTCTGTTCATGACACTGTAACTCTTGTGCTGACAAACACAGAGAAGGTGAGCACTGGCTCAAAGTCACAGCTCCCAAGCCTGCCTGATAAAGACACGGTTAGGTGTGAGCTGAGCCTTCTAGGAGGCACAGTGCATGTTAGGTAAAAGAAGAGCACTGGTTTCATATGTTCATCTTACTTTCTCACAGATTTTCTCAATTACCTCAGTTCTATAGACACTTTTTCCTTAGGCACAGATCTGAGAGAGAATTCTTTTAAAAAGCAGCAATGCTAATGAGATGGACTCTTAGCAGCTATTACCACCTGCTCTTATGTGGTTTGCACATGAAAGAGCCTGGAATGTATTTTAGGATCAGAAAGCTCTGCTGTATATCTAATTCCTGTTCCTACCTTGGTCTAGATTGTCCTTAAAAGGGTATTTTCAATTACTATATCAAAAATGCTGTTAAGTAAACCAAGATATTTGGCTTTGTCTACTTTTTTTAATTCATATATCCTGAAAATATGTTTTCTGTTTCAGATTCAGAAAGCTCTTTAGAAGTCTCCTTAATTTTCCTAATATAAAATGTAAACATAATATGTATGTGTTTCTCTCATTACGCAGTGTACAATTAAGGTATAAGCAAAATCCTGAAACCTTAATATTTAACCAAGAATCATGCTTTCACTCCATCCTCTGCAGCAGCTCTTTGTAAATAAATATACTGGATACATGAACATATATGACAAGGAACTAGCTCTAGGTAAAGATATTAATATAAATCTTCGAGTAGTGATAACCAAAAGTTTAATTTAAAGGATAATCTTACTTAGAAGTATTTCATGTTGAAATTATTGTCACAAATAATACAAAACTAGCTAGTCATATACAAGATATTACAACAAAACTAATTTTTTATCTTTGAATTGAAACTATTTTAAAGTCTATTTAGTAAAAGTTAATAATTTAAGTTTATTATTCAAAATTACTAATGCATAAAACATATTTACAGTGATTAAGTCTTAGAATAACTTAACTATCCATCAACCTGGATAGGTACCATGTCATGCAAGGCAAAGGGTGCTGCTTTCGGAAGAGGAATACCCATTTAAAAATACTCTAAGAGATAAAAGGCTAAATCATACCATTTTACCTGTCAGCTGAGCTTTCTAAATACCATTTTCTGAGAGGATAATAAATGTGTCATCAGCACAACCATTACTTCTTGCTCTGTTTCAAGTTTTCATGCAATTTAGGAATTTATTTCAAAAACTGCCCTGCTTTTGAAAAAGAAAGAAAAAAACCCAAAACCATAAAAAAATCCCCGCTGAAATCAAGCATCTCTCAATTTCTTAAGCATCCATTAAACCTAACATGACAAATGAAAAATTTTCTTGTTGGAAAAACCCAAACCCATTTAATTTATGTTTCATTTCAGTTTGGCTACAAAACAAAGAATTAAATTATGTGAATAAATTATCTGCATAACTCAACATGTTATTGAATCAAAATATAAGCAAATGTAAAGCAATCCTCAATTGGGTGCAGTCAATGTTCCAACAGTTGAATACCACACTATGAAATTTCACTGCATAAAAGAGATTTTGGGGGTGAGGGTCATTTCAATTGAGCTAAATAAACCAATAATGTATTTTTCAAGACCAGGAGATAGATACTTGATAACATATAATCAAATTTGATAGTAACTGATCAACATTAAAAGACCAGTACTTTGCTGCTTGAGAGCAAACAAAGCAGGTTTATATTCTGTTAAGATTTCCCCTTTAGGATCTCACGAGCTTACAAGTTATAAGTATTTGAAAGAAAAGAAAATCAATTTCTAATTTTGACTTAAAAATTAACAGACTGACAAGTTTTAAATGTTTGTTGCACTTGCTACCTTTTGAAAGTAATTCCATGAGAACAAGAAGTAAATATGTAGAAAGACATTTTTGATTGATTTCAGCCAAATTTTATGAGTTTTTGAAGGACTGAATCTTTAACTTAAGCATAGGAGGAAGTCAAGAAAATATTGCTGGACCTCATAATTTTGAAAACAACTTTTCATATGCAAACTTGATATAAAGTTGTGCTGCAAATAATGGTCTGAAAAGACGGCAAAGATACTTCAGGGAAAAGATGTTTTCTCCATTCATCTCAACAGAGCTATTCACTTTAACAATCATCTCTAAAACATAAGAGTCAGTTTTAATAAGTTACTGGAGAAATATGATACAGAAGTCGCAAGCCTCTCTTCACACTTCACTGATGCTGAGAATAAGAACCTTGCAGAACACACAGAAGCTCGTTTGCACTTAAAGTACTGCATTATCTGCAGCTTCAAATGGTGAGGGCTGTAAAGGCAGCTTTACTTGAGCAGAATAAATTTTGTATAGGAAAGTCCTGAGGGAGCATACCTCAATGCAGCTCTATTCCAGCAACTGCTTTAGAGAGCAGATTAACTATCTTCAGAAATTTGCCTAGTCTGGCTCACAAAAAACCACTACATCCACTCAGAATCCAGCATACTGTCTAAACATCTGTATTTTTTCTGATGTCATAAGGGTATTGGTTGTTATTGAAATGTCAGCCTTTCCAATGTGATTTTCTCTGAATTGTTTTTAGATATTCAGAGCCCCTAAAACACTGAATTTCATCACCAAAAAATGAAATATAAGCTTATAAACTTGCTGTCAAAGCAGGCCAATGTATGTATTTTAATTATTTTCATTTGAGCACATGAGTCTTCTTTGTTAGTAGATGTTCAATATGTCAAATAAAAAAGTTTTATTTTTCTGTTTGGAATAATTATAGATTTATACATTTAATAATCAAGTAAAAATAAGATTAAATCAATAGGAAGCTTCAAAAGTATATAGAAGACTCTCAATTAAGTTAATCAGTGGTGTTTGTCTTTGTGAATAAGACTATGAAGAAGTAGTTGAGGAATATTCAGAATATGGTCCTGACCAGAACAGAAGTAAGAACTAGCAGGTACTTTACTCTTCCTGTTTCTATGCTTTTCCCTTGTTTTTTGGATTTCAGTGTTAAATTAGTACATTTACAAAACAATAAAATAATTAGGCATTGAAAATGTGTAATTAGGGGAAAAGGTCTGAAAAGTCTGGGGGAGTTTACTTTCTTCCAGTAAACGTGCTGGTTTCCTGTCAAACAATTAAAAGTCACTGTTCAGTTGTAAAGAAAACTTTTCAGAGTAGAGAGGAAATGATAATCAAATGATTCTTTGCTAGTTAGAGGAAAATTCAGAAATGTGCAGCTTCATAGCTCACTGATCCCAACATTGAAACACAGCCAACAGACAGACATCACAATCTGGATAAATGAATACAATCATGTGTCCTGGGGTTTCTTGATGGGTATAGATTTCTCTTAGAAAAGGAAGGGGTTCATCTCTGTGGACATTTTGGCAGCCAGAAGAAAAGTCAAGACATTGTAATACATTTTAAGTAAAACAGAACAGCAGTATGGACAGGAAATATTCCATTTTCTTTGGGAGGTCTGCAGCCTTGGAGCCCTGAGCCCTTAAGAAAGTGGTTCATGCCGTTCTTGATTGTTCTTTCACTCTATACAAGTTTTATTAGAAAACTGCTTTGAGATTGCTTTCTTAAAATTAACACTGGCACAGAAAGACTCACAAATGCTAACCAATTTATCATTTGTCTTTCATTAAAATTAATTAGATATAATGACCAAATTCACCAATCATTTTGGAGAAGGCAGATTATTTGAAAAGAGGTCTACATCATTAATAAAGCTGACAAGTCCTGTTGTTTTAGCATATTTTGTTATGCTGGGTTTATCTTTAAAACACTACTCCAAGAATGAATCTGTTTTGCAAAATCGTAATTTTCATGCTTTTCTCAGTAACCAGGTTTTAATGCTGCATGCATAAAAAGTTGAAAGAAAACAAAAACCACCAAACCCTCACAAAGAATCCCCCCTACAAAACCAAACAACAAATGTTCTACTATCCAAATACTTAGATTCAGAAAATAAGGGAATGGAGGTTTTAGGACCTGATTCGGAATTTTAATTGCTTTAAATGGTGAGAATGCTCAATTGTGCTAATTCAGTTGAGCACAGACTGTAACATTCTACATACTCAAATAACATCTCAGGAATAAAATGTTATCTTATGCCAGGAAGGAGTTCTTGAAGCAGTTTAATATATGTTCTGACATGTTTAATTACTGGAATATTTTGCCACTGTATCCTAGAATCAACAGTAGTTTTTTGCATAAATTACCACAAAGAACGTAGTTTATAGTAGCTTATTTTTCAACACTGACTTAATTCCTATTACTCTAAGTAAGCTTCATTAAACTAATTGACTTAGCTGGAACCACTCACAGTAGTTAAAGTTTGCAGAACTGCAAGAATTAGCTGTATTGGAATAACACAAGTATTTCTGCCTATAGTGAATAAAAGTAGCAAGTCATTTGATTTATGATGTATCAAACAAATAAATTAGCTAAAAAACTATAACTGGCATAGCTTTTAGAATGACAGCTCATACAGAAAAATAATATCAAGATTTATATTTTCTGAGCTTTTTGAAAAAAGTCAGTAAGTGTATTTGTGACAATTCCATTTTCTTATCTAAAACCACCAAGAAGACAGATACATTTCTACTCAGATCCATTACTTACGAGGAGGATGGATGGTCTTGTACTTGTGGTCCAGTCATAAAACTCCTCCACAGCTCTATTTCGGACTACTCATGCAACCTTAGGCAAGTAACTTCATTATAGGGGCCCTCAGTTACCTCAAATTCTGTCCATACTAAAACTGGAATTTTCTTCCTCAAGAATTTAGCTGGGTTTGGATGTTTGAACATTGTGGATCAACATCAATATAGTACAGCTGCTCAATATATGTACTCTAAATACACAATTGAGTTTTCAAAAGGTCTAAAAAGCTTGTAGTTAAATTTAATAAATAATAAATTATCATAAATAATAAAATAAAAGAAATATACAGCTGTTAAGGCCTGTCTCCTCAAGTTTTGCCTCAGTTATTTCTAAGTAAACATATGCAACAGTATTTTATTAAATCATAACTTCATTATGAGGATAAATTTACTAGCATTTGGAAACACACTCCAGAATATGAAGTAGGAAAGAAATCATAGAAATATCAACCCCCTCACTGACAAGCCAGCTTCTCTGAATAGATTTTCTTTCAAGGTTTATTTTTCATTACCATTAAATTAGGCTTCAGACTTTTCATCAAAATTCACTACTTTGACATCATCATTTGCTCATGTAGCTGTAAACACAAAGTGGATATCTCAGTTACGGGATGAGACAAAACTTGACACCATTCAAAGCAGTCTGCCATGCATGAGGATAAATAGGAGATATCAACCAAAATTTAGAAAAGCCCATCTCCGATTCTTTATCAGAGGAATATCCTTGACAATAATCAGCTTCTAAAGAAATGTCATCCCAACCTAGTGAAAATGCCCCTGCTATCTGTTACTTTGATTTTGAAGGACTTGTGAGCGCCATCAGTAGGAAATCACCTTTCTTTGTTTGCCAAAACTGCTTTAGATCCTTTGTATGTCCCTTTATGTCTCCTTCTTCTTGTGTGACTTATTTATGATCTATCTCCTCCAGAGGCAGCTCCAGCCTCATTAAAACTGACTCCTGTTGCCTTGGCTGAGTGTAGCTTCAATGGGAAAGCAACATCTGAGTGCACTGGTTGACCTGAAACTTACTCTTTAACTCTAGCCCAATCAGCTGTCAGAATTTTGTCAAAAATGAGATACATTGTAAGAAGGGAAAGCTTTATCCACATTACTTAATTAGATATGTTTTAATAAAGACATGACCTACTGCCTCTCTTCCCACCTGCAAGCACTATAATTAAAGTTTCTCTAACAGAACAGTAAGCTATTTTTGTTCTCTTGTCATTTTAAAAAATTGAATACAATTCTGCAGAACTTGAGAAGTGAAAAAGGAAAAGATGTCAATCCTAGTACTTCGATAAATTTTGGGTTTTTTTTTTTGGTTTTTTTTTTTTTTTTTTTTTTTTTTTGGTTTTTTGGTTTTTTTGCTTTGTGGATGCACAGTTAAACACTTAAAACAGTAAGCAAACAAAGGTAGCAGGTATTCTAGAAGTTCTCGTTAGTACCTTGGTCTTTTCCTCTAGTCAGTAGGAATGTTTGTTGTATAGAAGACTGAAAATCAACACACTTTTGTTTATTTAGCCACATATGGGTACTTAGGGTCCTTAGCATCAAAACCATCTGGACTTTCACAAGTTGTAAACACAGAATAGCTCTTACGTCAATGTGTGTGTAAAAAAATATAAAAATCATACACATGATTCAGTGATGTTTTAGGTATTAATCTGTGTGTATGGAGCTATTTGAACTGACATAATAACAAACATGAAAAAAAAAACCAATCTTCTAAATGAATATGAATTTTGCCTAAATGGAGGCAAACCCAACTACCACATTTTGTAGTCTTTCTCTTCCAGGAAATAACTACCAATGAATAACTTTAAGAAAATGTAAAATGTTGCAAAAGTCATGTTCCAACTTTGAAAATTATAAAAGAAATAAATTCTCAAAATTAATTTCATTTACCAAATTCAACTCATGGTTGATAAATCTTAAAATGTCACATTGGGAGAATAGTCCATTCACAAACACAGACAAAGCAAAATGAATGAGCAACCTTACCTGAAAACTGAGAATATCTTCTGTTGTTTATAGTTGATATGCAGGGGACCTGAATCATGTATATGAGAGTTCGCAAGCATAAAGAGTAAAGCAAAAACTAATGTCTCTAGTATAGGAGGCTAATAAGTTTAATTCCAGACAGGCCTTAGTTTTATTCTGAATGTTATTTGAGGAGACTAAAAGTCAACGGGTTTCAAAGAAAGAGTTTGAACTTCATATCCATTTACTGACATGCTACATGAAAGACAATGATGAGATCAAGACAAGCAAAAAAGACATGTTATGAAAAGCCATGGGCAGGTTGATACTCTCAGCAGGTTCAAGGAAAAACATCCCTAAGTCAGGGAGTGAAGGTGTTTCAAATGAAGTGCTGTGAGACAGCGTGCCTTAGCACACTGCATTGAAAGGCTCAGCACAGAGCCAGCATTCACAGCAGCAGTCAGTGTGCCACTTTAAGCAAAACACCTCCTGGTAACTGAAATACTTCATTTTAAAATCTCACATGTAGAAGAACTGTTGAGACTTCCATCACATCTCTGAGCATAAAACCTAATCTTATCCAGATGTACTGACAGACAAAAAAAGCATATTTCCTGTGGTTAAATAATTGCAACTGAACTTACTGACCTGTAAAGATCACTGGAAAATGGAATATTGTATGTCAGAAAGTGACCTCAAGTCAGAATAAGCAGGCTTAATGAAAAAAGTAATTATGAAACCTTAAAGTGTAGACTAAAAATTGTCTGTGAGACAAAGAAAATTGTATTTTTTAGTCTACTCTGCCCTGGAAAAGTTTCAACTCAAAATTATCTCCATAATGGCAAGTCACACTTCTAGAGAGTGAACAGTGATCTAGAATCTGTACTCTGTTAAAGCAAATTAAATAGCTGTTATTCAGTTTAGAGAAGACACGACTGAGGGATGTAAAAGACCACTGCAGAGATTAAACTTCTTCATTCTCCATTAAGCATTCTGGGTAGCTCAATAAGAAATATTATGTAATTATCATAGAGACAACACATTTTAGGGTAATTTCTACAAGCAAGCATTATTAGAACACATGCCTTACTCTGGATCACTAATGTTCTAAAATTCAGTTAGATCATGTTTCAGGAAGTGTACACTACAGGTGTTGTCTTCCACAGGACAAGGACATAGACATGTCCAGAGATGGGCTGGAGGACCTTCTCGTATCCTTCTGTACATTTTGTACATAATTTTCCAATGTTTAAAAACTTCTTTAAATGGTTGTTTTTGTTTGACTGTATATCATTTTGAGCGGTCTCAGACAGAAGGTGAAATTTGGACTCATCAACAGTACAGACTTTTTTCCTCTCCTTTTCTGTTACTCTACTCTCTTACAAAAAGCACCTCATTTTGGATTAAATTATACTATTAATTCTGAAAAGTATACATTTCTTTTAACAACCTTATCTCTTGGAAGAAAAATTAGGCTTTTTAAGTAATGCTTTTACTTCTTCACTCTCTGAAAATGGTGTAAGAAATTCAAGAGTTCTTACTGGATTTCAACTTTATTTCATCTTTAGATTTACTTAATCCAATTATAACAACAAATGAGCAGAAGCATTAAATGCAGAGCTTGTATATAAAAAGGTGTGGCTGCCTTTATCCTTCCCTGCTAACCTTGCTGTTCTTCATTTCTCATGAAAGAGAAGCACTTGCATTAGTGCACTATTGCCATTGATTTATTTTCAGTAATATCCCTGCTAAGTATTTGACAGCATTACAAGAGGAAAGAAACACAGCTTCTTCTACAAGCAATGAAGAACAGTGATACATCCCCAGTAATGGAGAGCAGTAACACTACCTTTCAAAAGTACTGGAAACCTATTGAAAGAACTGAACCATCCCTGCAAAAAGTTTCTGTCCCGTGAAACAGCTGGATGCTCACATGAGTCTATCTCAGAATAATGCTTTACAAAGGACAAAATATAACGTAGAGCAAAACCAGCACCATTTCAAAGTTTTTTCCCTCTCCAAGAGCAACATAACACTGGCCTCTGTGTAGCAAAACACACAATAGGAATGTTCACACTCAATCCCTCAAGGGATAGCACAATTTATTATGCTAAACAAAGATACTAGCCCAGACTCTGAATGATTTGATCTGTTTTAGAACAGGGAGGTAAAGAGCTATGTAAATTAATATTTGTATTTTGGGTTATTTTAGGGAAGTCCAGATCTCCAAACACATCCAGAAGACAATATCCATACTGGCTATAATATTCTAAATCAAATCCAAATCCAAAATCACCCTTCACCAAACCTAACAATTGCTTTGTTACACAGCTAGTGTAGTCATTTTTCTCAGTAAAATACATGGTGCTGTCAGTATCACAGATCAAAATAGGCATTCTTTTACTGAGCAGCCTCCTGCACTTGCTCCTAGAAGTGGTCCCTTGAAAAGCAAAATAAAAGCAATCTTTCCAAGTAACTGCAGTTAGAATTCTAACCAAATTAATCTGTCAGATGTTTTCCTTGCAATTATCCACCCTTTCATTCATTGTCTTTCTTGAACATTAGGCTGTCAGCTATGAGTCCCTGAAGTATTTCAATTGCTGTCTAGAGTAGCAACTTGTGGAAACTCACATTTTGGTGTTTGGTCTAGCCTAGCTGTGATTTGTTGTGAGGGGTCATCCTTCATCACCAAGGTTTCCTTTAGTGTGATGAGTTAGGATGCACGAGTGAAATAACTACAACCCAGAAATTCTTTAAAGCAACCTTGAGAATTCACACCTATGTACTACAATAGGAAAACATGGGTGTCAAGGTGGTCTCATCTTCTTTAGCTATTTGTAAACTCAAAATGGCAGTAGTGGGGTGACCTTGACTGCATGACAGGTGCCCAGCAAGCTTTTCTATCACTCCCCCTCCTCATCTGGACAGGGGACAGTAAATATAACAACAGACTCATGAGTCAAGCTAAGGACAAGGGAGATCACTCACAATTACCATCACAGGAAAGACACACTCAACTCGGAAAAATAATTTATTTCCAATTAAGTCACTGCAGGATAATGACAAAAAAACCCTAAACCTTCAAACACCTTCCTCTCATTCTCTCCTTGCTCCTAGGCTCCGTATCACTCCCACAATTTTCTCTCCAACCTCCCATGACAATGGCACAGAGGGACAGAGAAGGGGGATTACAGTCAGTTCATCACATCTCCCCTGATCCTTCCTCCTCAGGGGGAGGACTCCCCACAGCCCTCCCCTGCTCCAGCATGGGGTACATCCCACAGGAGACAATTCTCCATGAACTTCTCCAACATGCCTCCTTCTCACAGGCTGCAATTCATGAACTGCTCTAACATGGCTTCCTCCACAGGATGCAGCTCTTCAGGACCAGGCTGCTCCAGCCTGAGTTCCCTGTGGAGTCACAAATCCTGCTCCATTGTGGGTCTCCCACAAGTCCCCAGGTCCTGCCAGGAGGCTGCACAAGTCTGGGCTTCCCACAGTGTAACAGCCTCCTTTGGACATCCACCTCCCCTAGCATGGGCTCCTCCATGGGCTGAAAGTAAATATTTGCCCCACCATGGACCTCCATGGGCTGCAGGGGCACAGCCTGACCAACATGGGCTGTACCACAGGCTGCAGGACAATCTCTGCCCTGGAGCATCTCCTGCTCCTCCTTCTGCACTGACCTTGCTTCTCTGCAGGGCTGTTTTTCTCACATATTCTCACTCTAGCTGCTGCTCTGCAACAGGGATTTCTCCCCCTATTTTTGAGTAAGTTATCACAGGGGTACTACTACTATTGCTGATGGGCTCAGCTTTGGTCAGTGGCTCTAAAGCTTCTTACTGAAGCTGCCCCTGTACTCTGCAATCTCAAAACTTTCCCACTCAAGCCCAATACAATGGTTCTTATCTTTAATTTCTATCAGATTAGCCACTGAGACCATGAAGGAGACAGCATTTATTTTCCCTAGTGTACACTCTATTGTTTAGCACATTCACTGAAACATGGAAGAATAGCAAGTAGTTCAGCTTGCAAGGCCTTCAGGGCAAGCACGAGCTCTCTTTGTACTTTGATTAGTTCTGATTATAGGCCATAGGCCAGATACTTTATCCTTGTTAACAGTGTTCTGTGTTGAGCAACCTTTAAACATTACTACAAAGCAAACACTTTCAGCTAGAAGGCACAAGAGGTACTATCTCTTGGTATCACTCTCTCATGACTATTTGTATTTTCTAAGCAGATTCATGTTCTATTTAAAGTAATGGGTTGCTTTCAATTATGGCATACATTCAATAGGAAATTATCAGCTTCTATCACAGAAAATATCTTCTATGCATTAAAACATCTAACCAGATAGTATTTTCATCAGGCTAAGAAAACCCTCTTTCCTTGACACACATATTGCCACAGAGAAACATTAGAACAAGAGTGGCAAATGCAGCACATCAGGCCATGTTTTTCAGCAAACACATTGTCACTCATGACTGAATGCCAGCTATGGAAAAAAGGGCTCCCTTGGCCACCATGACAATTTCCCGTGTCTCTCTGACAGGTACAATCAGGCTCTTGCTGATCTGCTGTCCTATCAAGGTACTCTCAGAAAAGTAAAAGTTGACTTTCTTTCACTGTATTTTGAATGAAGATATAATAACACCTATTTTTAACACGCAGCAAGAAGTAGCTACTTTTATCCACTATTATCCTCTGTTTTGTCTTTGAAACCAAATACACTTGAAAATTAACAAGTTTCATAGAACAAGTTAAGCACATTTTACTACATTTCCATGCATTGATTTTTTTTTACCATGCATATTTTACCTATTTTAAACTTTTGTTTTTAAAAGTTTTTCTGAATGGTATTATTTACTAATTTTTGCTGGATACCATATACATATATCACGGCATCATAACTGATAACATCTTAATATGTTTCAAAACCTTAGTTGCAAAACTTCCTCCTGTCATACTTCTTAAGAAGAAAACTTTCTAATAGCAGAAAAACTGAAGATTTCTTTTCCATCTCTGAGCTAGACTCCACAGAGCACATAACACCCCTTTAAAAGAGACAGTGATAACTACTAGAATTTCTTGACAATTTGCACTTCTGATAAAGATATGAGATACTAGAACGGACACAGTCGAAATTCTACTACTAAGGATGGCACACACTTATGAAAGGGAGATCAGAAATTGTTACAAAGACACAAAAAGATAAGAAATATCTAAAAGGGTATTATTAACAATATTGGAAAAGTTTATTAGATTAGGTTTTGTTATAGACACAAAGACCTGAAATGTAACTAAAAACAGCAATCCCAGCATAATTAAAAACGTATATAGGGATTGAACATAAGTATTTTTTCAAAAGGAAAGTGACAATTAGTAAATATAGCAACCTATATTTTATTTCAGTATATGATCTAATAAATAAAGAGGTTGAAGATAATAGCTCATACCTAGAGGACTCTCAAGAGTTTAAAAAGAGATCCATGGCATCTATGCTGCAACATTTTATATAATCTCAGACAGAAAGGACTTTTTAGTGCAAAATATCTTTTTCAAATACTCATGGAGACCAAAAATTTAAATTTTCTCATGATGTATTTATCAAAATTTCTGTACTTTTCTTTGAAATTCATGGCTTAAAACCTGTTATCTTTCTAAATCTTTTCTTCCTCCAAGAAGTGGAACCCCATCAATTTCTCCACAGCCCTCTCCCATATCTAAATTCTGAAGCAGGATATGTCCTATCTGGGCTTCTGAACACAGTTTAGCAACTGAGAATATCAAGTACATGAAGTCATGGCTTCACAAATATATTACATCTGTGCTGAATAGCTAACTCAATTTTCTGTTGAATTGTGCGTGACTCTACAAAACTGTAAGTACGTAATTTCTCACGTGCTTGTCTAAGTGAAACAACAAATAGCCTCAGAAATTATCACTGGCAGTGACTGTCTGAGCTAATGTATGAAAATTGACATCCTTAAGCAGTAAGATATATGGAAAAATGGAGCAAGGACGCTCAGTGATTTGACCAAGGCCAGGTATCATGAAGCAGTAAAAGTAAGTTAGATTTATAGCAGAGTCAAAAAAAGCTTTGTTATATATTTAAGCTGGATGTTCAATATCTGTGTTAATCTTTTTACTAATCTTTCATTTGTTGGGTAAACTAGAGATAAGATTCTTTTTTTAATTACTATATTACTATATGCCACATGCTATTATACCACCAAAAATCATCTAAAATGAAGCAATTAGACCAAGTTAAACCTTTGTCTTGAATTTTCTCATCAACATCTTTCTTTCATAGCCCCATGTTCTACAATTATTTCAAATGTAAACAAAGTCCTAAAGTCAAGATAAACTTGAGCTGCTGTCTAGTTTTGCAGATTCAGTAAAGCTAAAGAGATCAGAATGTATTTTGCTTCTATAGGTATTTCAAGCCCTAGCTGTTCCCACTCTCTTCCAGAAGAGAAGCTGGAAATGCTTTTCCCAGGGAGAGTGAAGAGAAGTAGATTATTGAAGGCACTTAGAGACATTATCACCTTCTTCCCAAATGGGGTAATTCAGCAGGATGATAGGCCTGTGTTCCATTGCACCTCTAGTGAGTCCTTTGAGAAAGAAGCAGAGATTGCATTTTCTGTCAAATACACTTTATTGCAAGAGAGAAGTGAGGGAGGTGTTAGGCCGTTTGGAGGGTTCTGAAAGCAGTATTACACATTCAGTCAAAGAAGGAAAACTTGACCCTCCAAGGACCCTAATGCTTACTCTAGTCAGTGCAAAATTATTTGCCACAATTCACCTGTTAAATCATCAGCCAGAGCAATGAAAAGAACCGATTTTCTTAATGTCACTCAGGTGAGTCTTCCATCTGGTAATTCCTTTTGACACTAAAATGAACAGATTAAGCAGCAGGAAATGACACGGGAGCCAAATTCCTATCACTTGCTGCCCATTTCAGCTGGATTGCTGCACCCCTCCTGAATCACACATTTGTAATATATGCAATATCCAATGAATCCCTGATTGGAATTTCTGTTTTACCTGATATGCTTCTATGTGACTTTTTTCCCTAAAGGAAAAACTAAACCTTTAGCAAAATAAAGAATCACTCATGCAGAAATTTTAGGGTCAATGTCCAAGCAGATCTCAGATCCCTCTTCTCTACAAAATTATGTCCGAGGAAAATCCTCCCTGGTTACTAGCAGTACAAGGCCTATAAGGTGCAGCTAAGCAGTATCCATTTAGCTTGATAAATTTATGACATATGTACCATTTAACTGAAAAGGAAGCAGTAAGAAAACACTCATGTTATTGCTATATTTTCCACAGTGGTTAACCTGTGGCCCAAATAAGAATTTAACTCTCTGCAAAGCTGTATTTAAAAATAGAAAATAGAAAAATAACTTTCAGATAATAGACTAGAAGAGCTCCATCGGGAATAATAGCAATGGAATATAAAGAAGGCAAACCAATAATCAATATAAAATTATAATATTTTTCTTATTTTCTTTTATATATATTTCAGGATTTATGATAGAAATATTTTTTAAAACAATTGTATCAAACACATAAGATAAAGATCTTTACCAATAACAGATAATCTATTTCTAGATATGCTTTGCACTGTCTGCTAAGTTTAAAATATAGTTTGCATCTCTAAATCATAGTCTGTAATGCATTCCCATTTAGCATGCCTCTTGGCAGGCTGGCCAGACTTCTCCTTGGAGAGCATCTCCTGGACTTCAGCTTGAAATCTCATGACCTCTATTTTACCCCATTCCAGTAACACTGCACCCTTTGAGTTTATACACAGCACACCATCTTCCATAGTGGCTTAGATTTCCAGGCTGAGCAGAAGAACAGCACTGGTTAGAGGAGACAGCAAAAAACAGTGGAGATGATATTCGGTGAAAGAAATACCAAAATCACACGTTTTTCACTGCTGGAATTTTTTAACTTTCCACTCCCTCCACACAACCCAAGGATTTCTGTTGACTTTTGCTCACTAGAGTTTCTGTCACTCCTGATATCACACAGAAGATTGTTACCGAAAAATGTCAGAGAAGATGGTAGTAAAATCAGCAGTGACAGCACAGGAGGCAGCAAGATTTTCATTGTTTCAAACCCATATTCTATGTCCTACAGTAAAAGCACAAAGAAAATTTGAGGTAAAGTGATAGTTTGTGTGTAATTACATAGAGGAAATGAAATTTAGAAGCAATAGGTATGAATTTTTCATAGAAAGCACAGGGTTTGAGTTTGAAGTAAGGGATATTTCTTATAATTTTTGTTTAAAAGCAATAGGAAACAGCTTAAGGCAGAGGAAATAATTGCATTTTTTTAGTATTTTTATTCTATCCAACTATCTGTTAGGAAAATTTACACTACCCTAGAATACATCAAGGGAAAGCACAATAGTATTTTATCTTTGTGACTCTAAACTGTTTGATTCTACATATGTGCTCCTCTTTACCTTCTAAACATCAGCCTTACTAAATAATCTTTAAGGTCCCTTCCAACTCAAATTATTCCATGATGTTCATGGGGTTTTTTTGATTTTTTGGGTTTTGTAGGACTTTTTTTTTTTTTTTTGAGATGAATACAGTGATACTTGGATTCCGTAAGTGCATTCACAGGGTACCTCTACAGAATATGCTCACTGGAATAAAGAAAATATCATCACCAAGTTTTATCATTCCTGGTGGCTGATCTCATAGATCTTAAATCACATTGAAAGAAGAATGTGAAATCTGCAAACTTGTTTCCAGAAGATGAGGGTGTGGCGGGCGTGGGGCATGTCTTTCCTTTGACGTTTGAAGACATATCAACAGATTGCTCCCCTAAAAATTCTACAAAAAATTGATTTGCATAAATGATCTATGACCACTAAACTCCACAAAGAAAGAAAACCCTAGGGCAACAAGCCTCAAAGTGCACATGATCATAACTATGCATTTGAGTGGCGTTATTAAAACCAGCAGTCCTAACACTAAATATAAAATTTAAGGAAGAAGGGACATTTGCAATGCAGAAAGTGAGAATTCATAAGGGTGTTCCTGTAGGTTCTGTATGTGGGTGTATATGGGGGAAGTGTGTTTTATTTAAATGCATACTGACAGTGAAAATGTAGCAAAAACATTTACATGTGCTTTTGAAAGTGTTTTTCTTAATTTCTAATTATTTTCAAACTAAGAAAATGCTTAGGACTATATTAAAACTCATGGGACTAATGTAAGCACTACCTCCTGCGTATCCTTCACATGAAAAGCCAATTATGTGAGAGTATTTATCCCTGTATGAGGCAGGTAGTAGAAACAATCTAACGCTTCACCAGAAATATGGTTGGTTGCAAATATTTGCTTGCCCAGGCTGAAAAGCTAAAATACAGATGGTCTAAGAAAACAACTGGTGCCTAACATCAGGCTTAGTTTTAGAAATTAAGCTCTTCAAGTTTTCAGTCATTTTGAGTCACTGTTGGTTTATTTTAGTGCTATGTAGACAATCTCCTTTTTCAGCCTTACGTGTACATGCAACAAACAATAATCTCAAATTGGGGAATTTCTACTCGGTTTAATTTACTGCCAATTAATGTGCTAAGGCAAGTGAGGCATGGGGCAGAAAAAGAACACAATCAAGCAAACACTTGGATGTCAGGGTCATGTACACAAAGGTTTCCCTCAAATGCTTGGTTCTTTTTCCTGCTTTACTCTCCCCCCACTTTGCTTTTTGCCCCTTTTCTCAGATGTTCTTTGCTCCTTCAGGTTTTTCTGCAGCCCTTCAAGGCAGATCCTGCCCAATGTGGTGCCTCCTTCCAAAAGCCTGTCTCCAGTCAGATGCTCCCACACCCTCCTCAGCTGCCTATTGCTTTCCTAAACATTTTTCTGCAGTGATGCCAGCACAGCAGATAACACTGTGGTTACTTTTGTGCCACCAAAGCAACATTTACATGCTGTCATTTACTTAAAGGAGCAGGAGAGATCCTGTGTTCTGTTTTCTCTCTGGTGTATTGCAACTGTTGCTACCACCAGGAATGATGAGAGGCTGCTGGAATGACCAGTCCACACTTCTTGAAATGCTTTGCACTGAAGAATTGGAAAAAGAAAAAAAAGCATCCCAACACATCATTGTGGCATTTACTGAAATAAGTGCAAAATAGATTTCTACAAGTGAAACAAGAGTGGTGACACTTTTCAGAGCTATAGGGAACCCAAAGTCCATATGGCTTAGCAAGATTGAGAGAATGGAATATGATCCCACTCTAGCTTTCACTTAGTAGGGTTATTGCCAGCTTCAAACAGAATCTAAGTCCAAATTTACAGAAAAGAAAAAAAAAAAAAAAAACGAATTTCCAGACATTCAAAACTATTCATTCGATGCAAATTGTCCCTCTGAAAAGACACTGTGTACGGAGTCATTTCCAGATCAGGGGGGAACAAAATCAATAAAAATGCCTATTGAATGCTGTATGTGCATTTTGTAATAAAAAATGTGCATATGTTATGACAAACCATGATGACACTTGTGGGCTTTGCAGCTAGCAGTGTCTTTGAGGTTTTTTGCACTAATCTCAGGATTCCAGCTGAACTGTGACCCACAGTGCATGTGCTATTGAAATCTTTTCACAGCCAGCAGTTCTCAGGATTTTAAATTGGAATCGGGGAAGAGGGGACCTATTCAAAATTCATACACACATGTTTTCCTTTATGTTTGTCAAGAGATTTTGAAATGGCTTTTGCTAACTGAAATAACAGCTAGAAATATACTTGACATTTCACTTATTTTTGAGTATTTTTAACCTTGGTGCAAATGTTTCATCTCTTACCTTGTATACTGGGATGCAGTTCATGAAAAATTTATCTTCCATGTGGCATCCAATATTTGGAGATTATACCACCTGGAATCTATTTATTCAAACACACCTGGTGCTGTCTTCTCTTTTTAGACTGTATTACAACTTAGCCTTGCCACTACCATGAATCATAATTTCTGGGCTGTAGAGAAGTCTGTTTACTTCTTTCCCAGTAAGTTACATACATTTTGGAAAATGACAGAAAATTTAATAATTCCCAGTGTCATTCTACTGGAGTTTCTCTACCAGTTTGAACAGGACTTTTATTTTTATTTTGTCATTTTTTTATGTTTGTTTCATAAATGCCAGCAAGGAGAAAAGGACTAGGCACTCTTACTATCAGAAACCAAATTTTTGTTACCCCGAGTATATTTATTGCTTTGTTTTCTGTTTCATTTCACTGCTCTCCAAACAATTCCTCATCAGTGCATTCCCAAAAGAAACTACAAGCCCTGAAATAAGGGATTTTTTTCCTACAATTACA